>MJHO01000265.1:26910-105883 GCA_002076135.1 Xerophyta viscosa
GCCTTCCGAGTCCATCGGTGAATCTCGGGTTTGGAGGAGGTAACATTCACCGTTTCTTCGTTTTCTTCCGCGGGAGAATTCTTCGTCAACTTCTCTGAGATGAAATTAATCTCTCCGTAATGTACTTGGTGCGTCGGTTCTGGCTGTCTAAGAAGCGTCGGCTGCGGCGGGTGTCGCGGAGGATCGTCTTGTCTTGGAGGCTAGTTTCCCCTCCGCGGCAGAAATTCTCGGAGTTCGCCTCGTCTTATTTTTTCTTCAAAGTAGTTGCGGAGTTGGCGGCAGTCTTCAGTGAAAGTGCCCGTGTGACTCGTGAAAGTCGCAGTATTTCCTCTCGTTTCTTTTCTTCGGAGGAGCTCTGATAGGGGGTGGCCTGGCCACTTGCTCTTTGGTTTTCAGTATATGCAGGATGTCTTTCCGTGGAGCGGACAAGGGGGTATACTCCATGAATCTCGTGTTGTATACTGGCTTCTGGGCAACTTGGGGGCCCCTGCTGTCACTAGGATTCTTCCTCTTCCTCTGGCTTCGTTTGCTGGCGCTGTCTCGTGCTCTTCCTCCCCCCGAAGAGGTGCTTTGCCCAGAGTTGGCGGCTTGGTGTGAGAGGATTTCGTCACAGCGTGCTTCCCTTTGATGGTTCCTCGGTTTATCAGCACTTCTTCCGCCGAGGCGCATTCCCGCAGCATTTTAAGGGCCTCTTCAGCGGTCTTGGGAGTATTGCGGTGAATTCGGTACGGCCAATTGTTTTGTTCTGCGATGCCGATCTTCAGGACTCGTGACGATGAGGTCGTTGCTTGTTATCCCCAGCTTTATTTTGTTCCTCGGTGAATCGTGATATAGCTCATCAAGGTCTCGTTGGGTTCATGCCTGATGTTCATAATGGAGTTGGGACTTTTTTGAAAATGAGTGCTGGAGAAGAATCTGAGACAATCAATCTCCACGGAACTGATCCCAGTTCGCTTATTGCACCTCGGGGTAGTGGTTAAACCAAGTCAAAGCGTTGTCTCTTCAAACAGGTTCGGCATGTAGGACGTTGCAATATAGCATCTCGTTCGCACGCGGGTAGGACTTCATTGCTCGGACGAAAGTGGCGGATTAGTGAAGTCGTCCGTGGTACCGCGTATCGGTTGATTTTCGGCGCGGTGTAGCCTACGGGATATGGAGATGCCACTATTTCTTCCAAAAAGGAGAAAATCTGTCTACTCCCGTAACGAACTATTAAAAGCATTTTCCTGATGGTCGGAGGGCCCAGAGAGAGCCGGGATGACCTCGCGTTGTTGAAGTTACTCTTAGTTCTCAAGTCTCCTTTCTTTGATTCTTCCGGGAATTTTGATCGAATGCGGCTTGAGAGTCGTTCTGTCGTGGTTAGGACTCCCGTCGTCTTCGGGTTCTTGGCAGGGTGGGTCCCTGGCTGAGCCTGAGGTTGATGTGGTAAAACCGTGGGTTGTGCGGCCCGTTCGAAACGGGCAGGGCTCCTTCTTGGCAAAGGGTTAGCAGGTCCATCTGTCGAAAGCAGACTCCCTCCTCTTAATTTTTCCTATTTTCTCTGAGTGTCACCACGGCGTGCGGGTCTTCATTCCTGACTGACGGCTCTGGGCCTGTTGTGATTCGGCGGGCAGTCTGTTTTGTTCTCGTAGGGGGGCCGGCCCGTACGGTTTCTTGGTATTACTTGTTGGGACTAACGGATTGGTCAAAAATTTTGAGCTGTGCAGCCTGATAGCATCCAAAGATTGAGACCGGATGTGTTTCTGGGGCTCGAGGAAGGGCCCGGCGCCATCGGGCGTAGGCATCGGTGGGCAGAAGAAGCTTGAGTAGGAGTTTGAGGTGTTTCTTTGTTCGGGCGTGCTCGGGAGGCTGACTGACAGCGGGTTGACTTCGAGTTGTTCACCATGCTGAACGGTGTCGAAAAGATCTACAGTGTACCACGTCGTGCGGTTGCGTCGTATTTTTTCCCACGGACGGCGCCAGATGATGCTGATGGGTTTATCCTCACCTGGATTGGGATGACGAACGCTTCGTAGACCTTCTCCGATTGATAGGGCTACGGAGAAGGATCCGTATCGATGAGATAGAGGGATGATCTCGGTCAAGTAAGATGATTATCAAGACTCTGTTTAACGTGGAAAACCCTCAATAGAGGGTAGAAAAACCACGGGGAGGAACGGAGTCCTCAAATGTTTACTATGTATGTCTTGTGAATACAAATATTGTACTGAGTATCTACTGTATGTCTCTCTCTCCCTTTAGTCTGTCCCTTTCTTAGGGTTACAAGTGGGGATTTTATACAGAGATTAAGGGGTATTATGGTAGTTAATTATCCGCTGAATTATTGTAGCATTACACGTGTCTTTTTCCAGGGGTGTTAGGGCCATCACGCTTCTCGGGCTAGCAACACGGGGTGCTATTCGTTCGTAGCACGACGTCCTACTTGTCGACGTCGCGGTCCGTGGTCTGACAGCCGGGCACGACGTAGCTTCTCCAACGGGGTACATTACGTGCCTTCAACGGAGAACACTTCGTTTGGTTTCATGTTTGGACCATATCAGCGCTCCTCGCCTCAGCAAGCCGACGAGGACGACTTGAAGTTCCGGTGAATTTGCAGCGTCTGGCCGTCGCGTGTAATTGTTGCAGTGACAATTCACACTGACTTAACTGCTTTCTTAGACATGCTCCTACAGACCGAATCAATCTTGGTCTTTGTGCACATGCTAAAGTAGCAACATCAAATCCTTACTTCTAAATTCAAATTTGAAAATTCACAAACTTAACACAAATCCAAACTATATGAATAGTTATTTGTTTCTTAATTTAAAATTCAATTTTCAAAATTGAAATTTCTATTTCAAATTTAAAAAAACTTAGCACAAATCCAAACTATACGGCTAGTAAGTTGTTTCAAATTTATTTCTTAATAAATACCAAAATAAGCCAAAAAACTACAAAAACTTAAATTTAATAAACTAGAAAATGGGATGATTTCGCCTATTTTTGACAAATTTAGCACATATCAATATACTTTTGAAAAATATTCAAATTTTAGATGCATTTTCTGGCATAAAATGACGTTTGTTTTATTTCGGTGATGCTAGAATGCTGAAAATCCCAATGAGGTTGACATTTGCATGCATATCTAAACAAGCTTTCCAACGTCGTAAAGAACGCCCCGATCCGACAAAATAATGTAAAGTTATGACATTTCAAAGTTAACTATAGTTTAAAATTTTGTATTTCTTGTATGACTCGGGTGCACAATCCATTAGCTTGTCGAATTATCTTTCTAACGGCATATTCAACGTCTAAAATGGTGCATATATGAAAAGATAATATCTCATGTCCAAGTGTGCATTTTCTCTAAATAGCACCAAATTTTTTTTCCATCTGACAACCGATTTCTATGAGTAAATTTTCTCATATTTCTCAATATGCTCCATTCGAAATGACCTAAACGTCGCTACTTGTCGAATTTATGATAAATGATTATATTTTTTTCAAAAGTTAAACCAATTTTTGTAAAAGGCATTTTGACAGCTCAGCTCATTTCTTCTCCCAAAACACATTTTGAAAGTTCAATTGTCCGCCAAAGATTCCCCTGAAATTCCAGCTCCAGTTGGTCACCACTGTATTTTGATTTTTTTTTTTTTTTTTTTTTCTTTTAAGTATGGAGTCCATTTTAGAGTACGCATGCTATAGTTCTGGATCCACCATAAAGGACGTTTCCAAACACCTAGATAATCCTCTTCATGCATGAATTCCGATGTGATATGCCGTCGATGGATACGTTAAATCTGATGGTGACCTTTCAGCCAAAGAGATTCCAAAAAAAAACTTGCCAATCACAGTGATATTAGGCCGCCCATTGATAATTTTCCTATAAATTGTTAAGGGTGCGATATCGCGGAAATTTCCTCTTTTGAGAACAGCGCAGCCGGCATCCCTTTGTCACGATCTTGCCAGAGACGATGATCGGAAAATCAAAGATCGAATGGAAAGTCAAATCGTTGAACGCTTAAATGGATTAACGAGAACAATGAAGAAACAATCTTTTATTACTCACGCTAATCAATAGTTAACATCTGGAATTGAAAAGAAGAATAGAGAATCACAGAAGACATTGTGTGATCCGGATTTGGTCTCAAGGCTGATTTTACCCGGAGAACAAGTAGGATGAATATTGGATCTAGGGAGGCCAAGGGTGGCTGGCCATGGAAAAGGCTCTAGGCCGTGTTCCATGCAACTACAGATTTAGGAGAGAAGAGAGAGACAAAGTATTTTTGGTGGAAAGGGGATTGCCTCCCTGATTTTTCTCATTAGTATTTATAGACTAATCGAAGTACATTTACTGTAGTACATTAACTATTGCTAATTAACTACTTTAAAATTAATGATGCATTGAATTCCCGGTGAGGGTTCTAATGGGCTCTTTGTCCAGGTTCATTGAACCGACTGTTCGTCTTCCGCGCTTGACTCTTGGTCCTCCACGCCTGACATTTCGTCCTCCGTGCCTCACAACCTTTAGTCTTTCCACGCGCCTGCGAATTAGGTCAGTCTCGCCTTTGCTCACGTCGGCCTCGGCCATGCCCACCTCGGTCTCGGCTATACGCACCTCAGTTTCGGCCATGCCCACCTCGGACTGGGTCATGCCTCTGCCGCTCTCGTTCTCGGCCATGCCTGCCTCGGACTCGGTCATGCCACTGCCGCTCTCGGTCTCGGCCATGCCTGCCTCGACTCGGTCATTGCCTCTGCCACTCGTCGGTCTCGTCACGCCTGCTCGGACTCGGTCATGCCTCTGCCGATGTCGGTCTCGGTCATGCCAGCCTCGGACTTGGTCACACCCTCTGTCGATGTCGGCTCGGTTCATGCCAGCCTTGGTCTCCGGTCATGCCTCTTGCCGACTGTCAGTCTCGGTCAGCCGGCTTGGTCTTGGTCACGCCCCTGCGATGTTCGTCTCGGTCATTGCTAGCCTTTGGAATTGGTACACGCCTCTGCGATTTGACGGTTCTCGTTCATCCAGCTCGGACTTGGTACGCCTCCTGCCCACTCTCCGCGTCTCAGCTATGGACCACCTCGCGCCATGACAACCTCGGTCTTGATCATGCCGACCTCGGTCTCGGCTTGGACCACCTCGGTCTCGGCTTGGACTAACTCGGTCTCGGCCCCATCTCGGCCTCAGCCTTGTCCACCTCGGTCTTCGTCAATGCTGTCTCGGTCTTAGCTCTGCCGACCTCGGTATTGGTCCTGCCGACCTCGGACTGCATCGTCCTTCTTGTACCGAGATCCACCTAGATCATTGTGAGAGAAGAATTTTCCAGGAAAGAATACATTCTATTTAAGGATAATTACATATCATCCCCTTTTCAAGTTTCCATTGCAAATCAGCCCCCCATTTCAAAAAAGGCGCGTTTCAGCCCCCTGAATACTGTCTGAGCTTTTTTCGAACGAAAATGCCCCTGACTGTTCGGATGCCTAAAACACCTATCTAAAAGCATTTTTTGGAAAAAATTTAGTATGACAGTTTTAGATCTCAATGAGATATACAACTTGTATGTTGAAAATGTTTCCAAAAAATGCTTCTACATAGGTGTTTTTGGCATCCGAACGGTTCAGCGGATTACGGGTCGACCCGTTAACAGTTCGGACCCCGAAATCACATGTTCGGACGTATTTTTTGGAAAGCTTTTCAACATTAAAGTTGTAAATCTCATCGAGAACTACAACTTCTATGTTAAAAGTTTTTCTAAAAAAGGTTTCTAGACATGTGTTTTTAGCGTCCAAACTATTAATGTGTACAGGAATATTTTCGTCCGAAAAAAGCCCAAACAGTGTTCGGGGGGAGTAAAACGCGCGTTTTTTGAAATGAGGGGCTGATTTGCGTGTTTGTAAACAATGGGGGGCCGATATGTTATTACCCCTTCTGTTTATATTCATCCACGATCTAGAAGCTACAGCTCGTCCACCTTTTTATAGGAAAAAGATGATGTGCAATTGACCATTTTGCCATTACTAAACACGTGATCACTCGCACGAGCTTACTTAAAATCCTTTACCGCGTGTGATAACCAACGCCTATGATCCATTCTTCGCTCATCCGGTCGAAGATAACGCATGACGTTTCGCGGGTTTATTTGAAACCGACGGCAGAGATGATTCTGATCATGCAGCTGTGATTCAATAAGACGGTTTAACCATCTAACAGCTTCTAACACCATCAGGACTGAAATCCCATAGCCCAGCAACAGCATAACATTTTACCGTCGATCCAATGTCTCTCCGGCCATCCCCAGTAAGCCGTCGAGATGTCAGGGTTCTAACATTGCCCTTCCCTTTGAGACCCTTGACCTCAAGGGTCACCACTGTTGTTAAGATGATATACAAATCCAATTTTAAGCCCAATTGTTCCCAATATGGAATGTTTACCATTTCCAATTTTAAGCCCCCTTCCACTTTTGCCAACATATGCTCCAAAACACAGTAGTTTCCGCCATGTGGATTGAAGTTATGTAAGTAGAGGCTTCCATCAACAATCAATTTCCAAACAATCTACTGAATTGTTATTGTATCAATTATAAAAACTTCAATAATCACAACAGCTTCAGCTTCAATTGACATAGCAGTCCCAAAAGACTTATTAGCAATTACTTTAACAGTTTCAGCAACTTGGGCATTTCCACAAGTAGCTCAAGCAGCTTCTGTTACAACCTATAGCCATAGACTTTTCCAAAAATAAGAAGGTCCCAAGTATTGCAGTGCTTCTTCAATATGTAACCCAATCAAAAGATGCAAATGAGGCCACACTTTGAATGCAACGTGGTATAACTTCTCAACTGTAATTCTAGATGATTGCATTTCTGAGAGTAATTGAAAATTTTGAGCAATTTCCATATGAGCTTAAGAAGCTCCACATGATGCATTACAAGAAATTTGGTCTTTAGAAGCCAACTTTTTTTTGCTTCTAAAAATGACTTTTTAAAGCCAAATTTTAGTTGGCCTTAAAAAATTTATTTTTTGAAGCCAATTTTAACTTAGTTGCTAATAACATATTTTTCGAGGCCAAACTATATATTTTTAAGGTCAATATTTAGTCAGCCTCTAATAAATTGACTTTTTGAAGCCAAATTAGCTTTGCCTTTAAAATTTTTAACTTTTTGAGACCGAATATTTAGTTGGCCTCTAATAATTTTTTTTTTTTTTAAGGCAAAATAATTTTGGCTTTAAACTTTCTAACTTTTAAGACCAACTAATTAGTTGGCCTTTATATACTGACCTTTTGAAGCCAATATAATTTTGACTATAAAATTTCAAACTTTTTAAGGCCGATGTTTAATCGGCCTCTAATAATTTGACTTTTTAAAACAAAAATAATTTAATTGATTATTCCGGAGCTTGCTTTGTTTTTGTATTGATTCAGAATTTAATTGGAATTGATTTCTGCGTTTTTGACTAATTTGGACCCAATTGAAGGTGAATGTCTCGAAATACATTAAAACTTCACCACGACTCCGAAAAATACCCTAGAACTTCCCAGCACAATCTGAAACACCCCAGAACACCCCAATTTTTTCTGCAAATTTAGAGCATATTTAGATAATTTTTAATGTGTTTCGAGTAAATTAAATCATAAAAAAATCAAAAAAAAATGCCAAAAATTACGAAAAAAATCACAGCTCACTCAGAAACAAAAGAGAGTTATTATAGATATCAGTGTTATTTGTTTTGGCCGAATGTTGAAATATTTTAGGTAATTTTTAAATATTTTTTCTTTCTCAAATAATGAAAGGAGCATCACAAAATATACTTGAAATACATTGAAACTCTACCACGACTCTTAAGAACACCCCAACACAACCAAGAAGCACCCCAGAACACTCCAAATTTTTTTTACAAATTTAGAACATCTTTAGGTAATTTTTAATGTGTTTCGAGTAAATTAAATCATAAAAAATAAAAAACAATGCCAAAAATTATGTCGAAAAAATCATAATTCACTCAACAACAAAAGACAGTTATTATAGATATATTTTTGTGAATTTAGAACATCTTACATAATTTTTAAATATTTTTATTTTATCAAATAATGAAGGAAGTATCACAAAATATACTTAAAATATATTGAAATTCCATCACGACTCCTAAGAACATCCTAGTACAATCCAGAATACCGCAGAATATACCAAATTTTTTTGCAAATTTTAGAAGATATTTAGGTAATTTTTAATTTGTATCGAGTAAATTAAATCATAAAATATGAACAAAAATGCCAAAAATTACGAAAAAATTACAGTTCACTCAAAAACAAAATAGAGTTATTATAGATATTTGTTTTCCAAATTTAGAATATTTTGAAGTAATTTTTAAATATTTTTATTTTCTCAAATAATGAAGAAAGCATAACAAAATATGCTCAAAATATATTGAAACTCCACCACGACTTCTAAGAACACCCCAGAACATCCCAGCACAATCCAGAATACCCTAGTTTTTTCTGCAATTTAGAATATTTTTTGGTAATTTTTAATGTATTTTGAGTAAATTAAAACATAACAAAATTTTAAAAAAAATCTATAATAACCATCTTTTGTTTCCTAGTGAATTGTGATTTTTTCGTAATTTTTAGCATTTTTTTTTTATTTGTTATGAGATAAGCTGATGCCCGCTCAAATTTGAAATGCCCGCTCAAATATAAGGACAACGGAATTTCTGAAACCCAATCCAGGTCAAGCCCAACCAGTCGATCGCACACGGGCATTATTGAGCCCAATTCGCGACACGGGCAACCGGTCGGGCGAGCCGGTTAAATCGGCTCAAGCCCGACCAGTCGTGTCACGACCCGCGACCAGGGGGCCGCGACGGCATGGGAAGGAGGACACAAATCTAGAGTTTGCAATGCATAAGCTCATGCGATTAAAACCGTAAAAACGAGGATTGAGCCGAGCTCGGAACTATCGGCACTGGCAAGTACCCACAGAGCAGGTGGAACCCGCCTCGAGCACCGACTAAGCTTGCCAAAAATCTTAAGATATCAATCTCCTCCATTGATACTAAAATATCTAGGACAACCTTAGGTTCAAAACATAAAACTATTTATGTTAAAAGCTTAGAAGACAACGTTTTCGGAAATACCGGCTCAACCTGTATTTTTCTAAAAGATTCGAAGGTGCTAAACCTCTTAAATGTATTTATACAAGACCCTAAAAGCATCAAAAGCATTTTCAGAAACCATTTAAAATGAATTCGAAATGCAAATTCCAGAGAGTTTTGGTCGACCGAAAATTGAGAACCAGTCGACCGATACTCAACCCGAGAACTCAAAACACCTGCTGTAATAGTTTCAATCGACCGACCGATATTATCGGTCGACCAAAAATATCAGAAAGTCAGTTAACAAATTTCAGAAATGAAATACTCGCCCCCTCGAAATCCGTATCTATCTTGGATATACGTGTAGGACCTCCCAAACACCCAAAATACGCGAAGACGACGGATTAAATCAAAAACTCTTTAAGAACCGAAATACGGTAAAATAAGAGCTAAATGTATCAAAACTTGCTTTTCAAGTCTAACATTCATTCTAACACATTTGAAAACCCAAACAGGGTCAAATACACGTACTCAACCATTCTAATACCCCATTGGGGTCAAAATACCTTATTTAACCAAATATGTTCATTTCATATAAACTTTGGAATTTTATATAAACTTTGAGATTCAAAAGCTTTACATGAACTTTTATAAAACTTCAAAAGGAATACAAGCTATGTGTGGGTTAATACTTCACTTTTATACATCATTCACTACAAACTAGGTGTGACTAGTCTAAATATACCACAATGATATCTATACATCACTAGTCCCAAAAACCCAAAAATACCTTCTATAACCTCTCTCCGCAAGCTATGTCGGCTACACGAGCTCCTTGCCCTTCGCGGACGAATCTGAAAAATAGGACAACAAAGCAATGAGTCATTTGACTCAGTGAGCGGTACATCGGTGTCCTCCTTTGGAGCACCAATGTAACACCGTACACAAGGAAACACAAGCATATACAACATCATCATCATGAATGATAACAAACATAGTCATCACATATGTACAACACATATAGCATGCTTTAGCTTCGATAATAATAATCACCCGACCAACCAATTATGCATTCTCTTTGTTAAGTCAGCGTGATTCACTAACCCATCCTAGTAGTCAATATTGTTCATTTAGGTAAGGTAGGTCCGACACGAACTCCCTAGCTAAGGCACCTAACCCTGCCTGGACAAAGGCAGTTCCGGACGCCTACACTCATACCAAGCCTTTCGCCCACTGTCACCGGGTTTTCCATCATGACCATACTTATGGAAGGGGGGCGACCCCAAGCGCAAAATGGGGGCTACTCGGACTCTTTACGCCTTGTGCAACCGAATCTCGCTCAACGTAGCAATCGCCTGACCAACGGCTAATCCGCAAGGTACTACACCCACCGTCCTCCGTAGAGGCAAACTCGCCGCCTTAAGTACTCTAGTCAGAACCCTCCGCCCCCGATATATTGTCCCCCGAAATCATTACATCGGGCTGACTCAATCGAAACTCGACGGAGATCCAACTTCGAGTACCGAACATTTATTAAGGCACATAATACGGTGTCCCCTCTAGAGCTATTTTACTCTACACATCGTACACATACTCACATAACATCACATATCAACATGGATAACACAATTATTGTGCAATCCATACAAAGTTCATAATTTTTTAACTAAACACAAATGTACACAACATGATGTACTACTCAAAGCTAGCATATTTAGCACCACATGAGTATTATATAGTATGTCCAATGATTTTCGCATCACAATAATTCAACATCAAGCTAGGGTTCTTGACCCGGCTACACATAATCCATTAAAAATTATGTAAACACACCTAAACATACCACTAAACACATTCTCATGCATACCAACACACACACACACTTGGTGTTTAATTGCTCACCTCGAAATCAAGCTTCCCACGAGCTCACAACCGAAACTCCGCGAAATCGAAAATCGAAGTGATCTACGCGTAGAGTAATACCGGGAGAGTGTGAAAATTAAGTTTAATTCAAATAAAATAAAAGAAAATGAGATGATCACCTAGAGGGACTTACCTAGGGCTCCAGCAACCTCAGCTCGCGGGTCGAATGAAAATAAAACCCCAAACAATACTTAAAACAATTCTCTACCTACTCTACCTGCTTTGATCGGTCGACCGAAACAAGAATCGGTCGACCGGAAGTCCTGAAATCTATATAAACAGATTCAGTACTAACACTCGGCCGACTCGCCACGGATCGCACACTCGCGTCGACGAGACCCCAACCAGACCGGCTAGTCCCAAACGCGACCACGCATGCATCCCCAAGCAATAGCACACCTCACATGCACATGCAAGTCCAAGAAAACCATAACATACGCATACACAACATGCATGTCTAGGACTTAGCAAAATTTTTAAATATCCACACATAGAAGTCTAAAGTCACAAGGCCAACTAAAGGCTAAGAAATCTTACTTGGTCACGGTCCTCACAAGTCGACCGCGCCCTCAAGTTTCGTTCTCGCTCGCTCTCTCTCTCTCTCTCTCTCTCTCTCTCTCTCTTCTCCTTCCTCTCTCTCTCTCTCTCTCTCTCTCTCTCTCTCTCTCTCTCGCGCGTTAATCTGCACGCGATCTCCGATCTCCCCACGCGATCGACCGCGCTGCTCGACCCGCCGTCGCCACACGCATCAACGTGCCGCTCTCCCTCTCCTCCTCTCTAGCTCGGTCTCTCTCTCTCTCTCCATCTCTCGTTCTCGCACTCCCTCTCTCTCTCCTCGTGAAACCCTAGATCTGTTCGTGACCTCTGTGCCGCTCAATCGTCATCGCCATGGCTCGCCGTCGTCGCCGATGATCCTGTTGATGTCGTCTCTTGCAGCTGCCGCCTCACCGTCGTTGATTGGATTGTCACCGTCACCGGAGATCTCTCGCATGCCCAGTGATTCTGTCCGCGCCGCCGCAGTTTCAGCTTCCTCCCAACCTCTTTCTCTGGATTGTGATGTCGTGTTGGCCGCTCGCCGAAAGCCCTGGCCGACTGATTCCGGCGAGCTCTCAAGCGACCATCCGCGCTTGTTGCGTTGCTCATAGGTAAATGAACACGACTTGTGTTATTAATAACGTATATTGTTGTTATTATTGTGAAATTAGGGTTTGAAATTTGTTGGCTTGATTCTGGGGGAAATTGAGCTATGATCACTATTTCGATAAGTTCATTTGTGTTAAATAAAGTTAGTGTGGTGAAGTTGTTGGTGCCGAGTCGGTTAGCGAATTATGATATGCATACATATGCGATATGGAATTGGTTATCATTCGGTATATTATTTTCGCTATGACATAAATATGTAAGCATGCTTTAAGTGGTGGATTACGATTGTGGCATGATATATATAGTTGGTATCTATGATATGAGCATACATGAATACATGAATAGGTGCATGGAGGTCCTACGTTTTTAGGTTTTGATTGAGTTCTTACTCATATTATGATCATTTCTATCTCGTGTTAAGCTTGTTTAATGTTTGAATAGGCTTTATAGTCTCGGTGGCATAAGTTCGAATTTCATTTTGGAATTTGAAGTGATATGTTCATATCTCTAATTCTTTATACACATTTAAAAGAATTAGTTGTAGGAGCGAATAATAGAACCTTTGTAGCCTTTTTTGTATTATATTTTTATATTTCATGGAATGGTGTATGGTATAGAGCATGTGGCTCCCATATTTTAGTTGTGGGCGGGGTTAATAGAACCTCTGTAGCCTTTTTGTGTTATGTGTTTATGATTTTCTGAAATGATGTGTTTGTTGGAGCGTGTGGCTTCCATGTATTAGTTGTGGCGAGGGTTAATGGAACCTTTGTAGCCATGTGAATGTTGTGTTTGTTATGGAGCGTGTGGCTCCTATATATTAGTTGTGGGTGGGGTTCATAGAATCTTTGTAGCCCTTTTGTGTTATATGTTTATATTTTTTTATAATGGTGTGTTTGTTATGGAGCGTGTGGCTCCTATGCAATTGATTTTAAGTTTAGAATTGTAAAAGTAGATGTGATTCTTAAAAAATACAGGAGAGATTCTGCCGAAATTTTGTTAAAAATACACGTATATTTCAAATTTGGACTTTATAATGAATTTTGTTAATTTTGAGCATTATACTTAAAATAAGTTCTATGCAAATAGTTTCATTCATATTCGAGTTGACTTTTCTTTTCCTCTACTTCGAAGTAGGCATCTTTTAGTTTAGATGTGTCTATGAAAAAGCATTGGTCATTGTAAAGTTTTTAATGCTGGTAGTAAAACATATCATTGAAGAATAATATAAACTTATATCTATCCCTCTCTGTTTGCTATAGAGTTTGGTACAGCATTCTAATGCGGTATGTTCTTGCTTGTTTAGCAAAGTTATAAGAAACGAGCAATCAGATTTTGCATTTGAACTTCGCCTTTCTGTTGCTGAGTTTAGTTACCAATCGTCGCTTACGAATTATATATCCAAGCATGAATTTAATTTAGAATGATGTGACCTCATTCTAGTGTCTACATAGTATTGCCATCTTATGTATGTAACCTTTCATTCTAGTGTTATAAATTATTTTTTGTTTTTATTTAAATATTTGACAGAATTGCTACACCAAACGTGAACATAACTCGGAAATATGTATATAAATATGAATTTAATTGAGAATGATGTACATTGCATGCACATTTTTTTTAGGGCTAACCTGTTAAATTTGACAAGGCTTTCACAACATTGTAGACATATATAACATACGGGAATGGATGATGGTGACAATTGACGAGGTACCTAAACTTGTTTCATAGAGTCAATATCTTTTGTGACTGCTTATTTTACTTTCCATGTAATGTACAACAAATATGTATATGTAATTTGTACAATAAGCTTCGTATTGTTGACAATGTATATTCAGTTCTTATACATTATGAATTTTAATGTATTATAAGTATTTTGTTTGTCTTTTATATATATAAATCTATATTATATATATATATTGAGATTTAGAAATAAAAATTAATTGGATTTTAATTTTTTTTAATTGGATTTTAATTTTTTTTAAAGCTTATATAGTATTGCCTGCTAGTTGTTTTAGAGGTTGACATAAGTTGGCTTTAGAAAAAAAAAAAAAAACTTTTGAAGCCAATAAAGATGGCTTCTAAAATAATTTACAACCAATATTATATTGGCTTCAGGAAAGTTTTAGAAGCCGAATAGAGTTGGCTTTCAATGTATATTTTTTCAGAAGCCAATATCATCTGGCTTTTAAAATATTTTGATGCCAATTTTATGTTGGTTGCAGGAAAGTTTTAGAGGCCAAAACAGTTTGGTTTAAAATACATTTTTTTGAAGCCAATATCATATGGCCTTTAAAACGATCTAAAGCCAATCCTATATTAGCTTTAGATAGTTTTAGATGTAAAATTTGGTTGGCATCTAAAAATAAATATTTTTAAAAGCAAATTAATGTTGGCTGCTGAAATTTATTTTCTGAAACCGATTACTTTTGTTGGCCTCGCGAAGCTTTAGTGGCGAACTTCAGGAAGCCAACCTCGAGGCCAATTTTTTTGGCCTCTAATAATTTTAGAGGCCAAAAAATGGTCTTTAGAGGCCGAATTGGTTGGTCTCTAAAGACCGTTTTTCTTGTAGTGATGAGAAAATTTTTAGGGAGGAGTGAACACATGGCAATAGTACACTTTCTTGTAGGGACAATTGAGAGTTAAGAGTCTTTGGAACTTTACTCATGACAACAATGAAATCTTTATGGATGATATCCTGTAAGAGACCGACATTCATATCCTTGTAAGTGCTGATCACTATCAGAGATACCCACTCAAGAGAATACTTAATACTCAGTTCTCCATATCCTTTATGTAGAGGATAAGCTTCCTGTGGTGATCACATATGATAAAGATTATGAGGTCTTATACCCTCTCTGAGGCGCACTGTCATATTTGATCTGTGTGGGGGCACTAAGTTGCAGCTTTAGTTTATTTTTTTGCTGTAACAAGTAACCACTTGTGAGTGAATCATCGGAGATCACTTTCAAAGGCCTTTGGATAGGACTAAATGCTTCTCCATGTGCAATAACTCCATTATTGCCATAAGCTTCATGTGTAGCTGCAATATAATTACCTTTATCTTGATCATCAATATCATCATCATCAGTAAGATATTCCTCATTACTATTATCGTTTACCCCCTCATTGTCATCATCTTCAATACCTTCTTCAGCATACTTCTCATTCTTATCAACATTATCACTAAGCTGATTCTCATCATCATCGTGATTGACAGACTCCTCCCCCTCATTGTCCTTAGCATTATCAAGGTGCAAGAGATCCCCCACTGTTATCAATTGGACTACCAACTACATCGAATTCAGGTTGCCCCCCACATTTGAAAGCTAATCGAACTTGCTCAACCACCCCGTCTACACATACATCATAACCTCCTGACATTATATCATCGAGGTAGAGTCATGAACGACCCTTATTTGCAATTATACAAGATCTACCAACGTCAATGATGGGTTTAGGAACCAAGATGGTGGCGTCAAGTAGTGTTTTCCAAACATCTATAAGAGGACATCAAATATATTTGCAGTATATTCTTCTTCAAAAAAAAAATGATTTTAACTTGGTATCAAATTCATCACTTGGTTCTTCAAATGATAGAGGAAAACCTTGATTGCTTTGCGGTGGTAGATCGGAGTAGCTTCTCATGGACGGACGGCCTTCTTGTTCCAAGCTCGGTGCCCTGATACCAATTTGTCACGATCTCGCCAGAGACGGTGATCGAAAAATTAAGGATCCAATGGAAAGTCAAATCGTCGAAACAATGAAGAAACAATCTATTATTACTCACAAATGACTAGATTCAGTAAATAACATCTAGAATTGAAAAGAAGAATAGAGTCACAGAAGAAATTGAGAGAGAAGAAGAATTTTTTAGGAAAGAATACATTCTTTTTATATTCTTTCCATGATCCAGAAGCTACAGCTCGTCCACCTTTTTATAGGAAGAAGATGATGTGCAATTGACCATTTTGCCCTTAGTAAACACATGATCACTCGCACGAGCTGGATTAAAATCCTTACCGCGTGTGGTAACCAACGCTTGTGATCCATTCTTCGCTCATCCGACGTTCAAAGAGAACGCATGACGATTCGCGATTTTATTTGAAATCGATGGCAGAGATGATTCTGATCATGCGGCTGTGATTCAATAAGACGTTTTAACTATCTAACAGCTTCTAACACCATCAGGTTTAAAATCCCACAGCCAGCAACAACATATGATCTTTTACCGTCGATCCAGTGTCTCTCCGGCCGTCCCCAGTAAGCCGTCGAGATGTCAGGGTTCTGACACCCTTCGAAGCGGGAGGGGGGACAAAGTTACTATCTTTGATACTTAATGATAATTATTATATCTAACACTATTTAATGCTAGAATATTCCTATTAATAAACTTTAAAACTTATAATGTCATACTTAGGATAAAAAAAACATTATTAATATTTTTCTTTCAAAATTTATTTTTTAAATAGTAAAGTGATATAACAAAATTACTAATAATTGTGAGATATTAATAGACGTTGATTGATTTTTTTTACTTATATTTGTAAAAAAATATAATAGATGTTGATTGAATTTTGAGTTCTAACTCTGTCTATTAGACTATTACGAGCTAAACATTGAGATCAAATTGTTTTTTGAGGTGTTCGTATTGTTGTTGGATTGTTCTAGGCTTGACTTAAATGAATTTTAGCAGTTTGGGCAAATTCTTGCTCCATCTGACCTCTTTCTGCAGTTGGCCGGATTGGTTGACCTAACCCGTTATCCCGCATCCTGACACTGTAAGGATAGGGCTTCACCTATAGCCTTAAGAAAGATACTTGTCCATTGTTGTAACGGACGTTAGCATTCAGCCGCACATAGGGGATGTGGATACTTATCAACGCAACATCACAAATATACATGCGAGACAGAGACTGAACCTGGGTGGAGGAATTTTTAGCTCCCACCCACCCATACAGTACGACACCCGGTTGTCCCCAAAGCATTTTTATCTTTTGGAATTAGGTATACTAATATATGAAAAAATGTAACCAGTGAAGCTACCGTTTCAAGTAGAGAATGCAAGGGACACATAAGTTTACCCAAGTTGAAACTGGTTTTATATGTTTTCTGCATTAAACTTAATAGTTTTACACATTTAACGGGAAATGTAAAGTCCAGATAATAAATTTTATTAGTCCTCTACAGCAGATCAGGTTCAACAGGTCAGCTTTCAGAACTGCTAAGCGTTATCCTACCTAATCAATATATTGGCAGATGTACACATTCGAAACGCCATTGAAGATGGAGAGAATTCATGTGGAAAACATCCTACTACCTGCAGTACTCTTCATAGTATTCAACAACCTGGCAGGACTCAAAAAATACAATTTCAAATTATCTGGCCATTGCACGGTAAAGATTTTCACAAGAAAATACATGGTTTAGCAACTTTATTGGCAACCAACTATCCGGTTGTTGAAGTAGCTTCAACAACAGCTCCAACGAGTAATAAAATGTCTATCCAGATCTATAGCATAAACACAATCATTCCTAAGCTCTGAACGTATAGCAACAAAATGTGACCACAATTTGCCAGTGCAGAGATGTTTTTCCATTTCACATTTCGCCATCGGCCTACATGATTCTCTTTTAGTCTGCTCTTGATTGGCCGGCACGGGAAGAAAGAATGATCCCTACAATAAGGCCATAAAGGGCCAAAGCTTCAGCAAAGATGAGAATAAGGATCATTCCTACAAAGAGTTTGGGCTGCTGCGCATTTGCTCTGCAAAAAAGTACAATAGTACAAAGGTCAGAAACAACTCTTTTAACCTGTAACAAAATAGGGAGCAAAATACAGCAGAAGTTGCAACCCTTGTACCAAGGAGATTGCACAACATAGTAAGATGCTTACTATCTTAAATTCACAGTTGTTCCTTAATGATGTATTGCTAATACTAAGGTGAAAATAACTATTTTTCAGTAGAGCAGCCTCTTAAGATGCTAGTCTGACATTTATATCAGTGCCTAAACATTATAAACATAATAGCTAATGTCCATTCCCACAACTCCATAAAGACAACCCAATTTGTTTATCCAGAAAGTAAATATAAAACGCACGAGGAATAATCCCCTTACAACAATGACAAACATACGTTTGCTTCAACATGAACCCACTTGTTGCACAAGTAGCAACTTGTAAATACATTCAAATGCAGAAACAATATTAAAAGTTCACTTTTCTGCATGCAGCTCACACAAATACAGAAACCTATGGATCCTTCAAATTTAGGACTCGTAGACATCAACATACGTCCTGTTCGATAACTATAACATTCTCTCTCTCTCTCTCTCTCTCTCTCTCTCTTCTCTCTCTCTCTCTCTCTGCAGCTAACACAAATACAGAAACTTATGGATCCTTCAAATGTCAAGGTGACAAGTAGTTGTTAGCCATCTTTCAACTTGTATCCCTCGAAAGATCTAAACCCTCAAAAAGCCATTTCCCTCCCCCTCTCTCTCTCTCTCTCTCTCTCTCTCTCTCTCTCTCTCTCTCTCTCTCTCTCTCTTATACAAACTTTATGTCAATGTGACAAGTAGTTGTTAGCCATCTTTCAACTTGTATCCCTCGAAAGAACTAAACCCTCAAAAAGCCATTTCCCAAACAAATGGATTGTTTTAGTTTGCCTCCTCTTCCTAAATTGTTTATTTTTCAGAATCCAAACAATAAGATGTTGTAGAACTTGGAAGCTATCAAAGCGATCTTGTTTAGATGTGGTGTAGCTTAACAAGCCAATCCACTTAAGAAGCATTCGAAGCGATCTTGTTTAGATGCTCGGCTTTAGCTTTTCACCTAACAAACTCCTTAAGTCGAATAAAAGTTGTCATGTTTGTAATCTTAACTTGACTAACTAAACCAATATCGACCCCATTTATATGTTGGTTAGAGCAAATAAGAGTAACATGTAGTCTAACTCAAGAACTTCAACATCAAAGGCATACCACGGAGCTCGTGTGCTCCTAAGATGCAAGACCTCTACTTCTATCTGCAGCCAATGAAGATGTCGTCATAAGTAATACTATGACGTTCGTAAAAATTGAATATATAATTGAATTTTTAAATTAACTTTGGGTCTTTTACGAGCTATGTATCGTGTTTAAATTTATTTTGTGGTGTTGGATGGAATTTTGAACTGTTTTCGGCCAGATTTGTATTGTTTCTGATGTTATTACATTCATAAAAATTGAATATATAATTGAATTTTTAAATTAACTTTGGGTCTTTTACGAGCTATGTAACGTGTTTAAATTGATTTTGTGGTGTTGGGTGGAATTTTGGACTGTTTTCGGCCAGATTTGTATTGTTTCTGATGTTATGAGCCAATTTAGGCCTAGTTTGGGCTGAGCCCAACCGGCCGAGCCTAGTCGGCCAAGCCCAGCCAGCTGAGCCCACGGACTCGAGCGAGTTAGTTTAAACCGACTCGACCCTAAACTGGCCGGGTGCCCTCGTCTTTCTCTCTCTCTCTCACCCGCGATCGCTCGTGCACGCCGCCGTCACCTTGCCGGCCCTCACCGCCTGGGTGCCGACCTCCTGCAGCCCGATCGCGCGCAACTAGCCCCTATTGCCAACAGTCTCTCCTCTCCCGCGCGTGCGCGATCTCGCCGCGCCCCTCGATCCGCTGTCGCCGTCCACGTTGCACCAGATCCGACTGCTGCCGTCATCTGCGACCCCTTCGCCGTCGTCCCATGCCACTGTTGACCCGCCGCCGGCACCGGATCTTCTCTCTCTCTTGGCTCATGATTCCGACCGTGCCGCCGCCCTTCGTCGTCTTTCCCCGCCGTCGCCGTCAAGCTCGCCACCGTCTTTCCGAGCCTCGTACGTGCTGAGTCCCTCCGATCGTCGCAAAATTTCTTGGGCGCCGCCGCCGGCCGACCGTCTCCGGCGAACTTTTCCGACGATCTGTGTCTCACAGTAGCTCCTCGACTCCCTGGACGCGTTGACGCCGTTAATTTCGAGATAACCGCTATGGATCTACATCGATTCGTTAACCCTAATTTGGTAGAATTAGGGTGATTGTGAGTGATCTCTTCCTTCTCTTAAATTGATGTGAATGTGATTTTGAATTCACAAATATCCTCGCAATGGGTTGTTATTGTAGATGTGGGTTGTATTGAAGTCAATTTGTGGTAGCGTGCATTATCGTAGATGTGGGTTGTATTGAAGTCAATTTGTGGTAGCGTGCATGCTTGTTCAATCTAATTTGCATGTTAATCCATAGATCGATAATTGAGCTTAGAGACCATTATAGGTTAATGGTCATAGAGGTTAGGGCTTAGCTATTGAAACAGTTAATCATTTCATTATTGTAGATGACGTAGACCTAAGTTCGAGTTAATGGCACTTAGGCATATTTGGTTGTAGGGCTCGAGGTAGCTCCACGTTATTGTCCTTGCATGATAGATACAGTTTTTCCATTAGCTTTGAGATTAAAGGGGTATTGATACCTAGATTATGTGATAGTTGACATACATTAGAACCGATGTTTGGTCTTGATACAAGTATCAGTAGTTGACTTTGTATGTCAGTACAAATGTGTTATGTTATGCATGAATGTATTTATATAAGTATGTTGATAATGTTAATCTTATGCTTGAACAAGTACATGAAGATGGATTCATGATATACATATGGATGCATATATGCGATCTTTATGATATATCTTGTGTAGCATATTATGGGATTTATTGTTATGTATATAGATGCATGTTTATATGGAGTGCTCTCATGATAATATTGTGGCTCGCATGTCCGAATACAGTTATATGCATGCTTGAGTGTATTAAATGAGCACCTTCATGACCCGGTTGTGCATCTTGTTATGCATGTTTATGCTCGTCATGCTCGTACCTTAATGATGGTTATTATCTTTACATGTCATATTTGGATGTTGGACATGTTTTATTGATTTATAAGATCATGGTAAGCTTAATGCATGCTTAATTGATTGTGTGGAAATGTTGTTGGGTCTCCAAGGGCGGAGGTTCGTGATTGTTTTACATAGTCACATGTGTCTCACACTTCCCCATCGCGTACGGGGCCGGTCTTCTTGCCGGTATGGTTAGTGGTTGCGACACGTGGTAGTGCATATTAAATGGTACGAAAAATAACATTTCCACAGCAGATGCTACATGCATACTACGTCCTTCGAAGTAGGGTTGGCCAGGATAGCTATAAAACGTAGATGTCATGTTAATGGCACTTTGGGTTGTTCTTCGAACCAGCGGACGTCGGATCCACTCGAGGGACCCAGGTAGTGAGTGATCCGGCGCTAGATCCTCTTTCAGCGCTACATAACCGCAGACGTTAGGAGACCGAATGGCAAGGGACGCCATGTAACTAAGGGTGCCACCGTTAACCCACGGCAGAGACTCGTAGATGTACACTACAATGTGTCCGGAATAAAAATAAATAAAAGATATATTCATGAATATTTGGTTGTGGACGGAATATTCCTACAACCTGCATATTCTTGATACTTAAAAGAAATAACATCTTGGCCATATGCATCATTGTACTGCATATCAAGTTCGTCATATGGATTGAAATTTTATTTGCACCTTATGATTGTGCTTATTGATGCTATTCTAAATGTGAATATTGGATAGATCTATGCGTATTTGTTTGATTAATACGGCGCACTCGTCTGATAATCATGCTTAATTATATATTTAAGCTTAAGATCTATTATGCATTGTAAGGTATTGTCACGTGCGTCTGTAATACTATAGCTTACGTTTTATAGTGACTTGGTAGGCTAGTTGCAATCTTAGCACTAAACATAGGGAGTGCTAGGAATTTATCACTCACTGAATCATTTCTACTCATTCCTAATTTTATTTTCCCCGGGGTATTTGAAGATCAAGTCGACCATGTAGGGTAAGCTTTGGGGGACTTGTTAATAGTTATGTTGAGGTGTAATTTATTTGATCTCGTTGTACTTAGTTTGAGAATTGTATTATTATCATTTTTTGGAAAGTGTATTTTCGAAGTGCTAGCTCATAAAGTCTTTTTAATCCGGTAAATATTATTATATTTGTTTTACTTCAAAAAAGAAAAACCTTTATTTTCTCTTGACCCCAATTTCAGGACATTACAAATACTAACAATGGTGGTGCCATTCTGTCAGTGACCACCACTTCTACAACACCTCCATCATCTACTCAAAGCCCTTACAACCAAACAAAATGCTTTTTTCCACTCACCAAACTAACCCTCGCCCAAATTGAGTCGAAAAAGTTCAATTTGAATTTTTATATTTGAATTTTTAAATTAATTTTTTATATTTTTAAAAAAATAACAAATACATATATATCGGCACAGTCGGCACGTGCCGGGTTCTGAGTTTACCGAAACTCGGCTCGGCTCGGCACAGAAAACCTTGTACAAAATCATAATCTCACGAACATAATGATCACCATTATTGATTTGCACCTGCTTTTTCAAGCCCTTTTTCATTCATATTTACCACCAAATGATAAGATATTCAATTGTAACCATGCAAATGCAGCAAATCACCACTTGCTTGGTCATGAAACTCAAGCATAAAGGACATGTGAGTAGAGTCATCCTTTCCCACCATTTTCATAGTCAGCACCGGCGGCACATGCGAGCCATGTCCCAAACAACATCTGCTGTCATTACTTTTTATTAATCTTTTACATTACTAAGATTTGCTTAAGAGAAGCAGTATTAGATATACTTTATTTTTTAATGTTATAGAACAAATTCTAAGTAGACATATTTTATACAACAAAACATATTTTGTTTCCAATAGATGACACCTGGGACAAAGTTGAAGCAGAAGTAATAACTAGAACCAATTTTGCATATTCTAATCCATCAGGGGACTAATTTTGTAATTTAACCAAATTAAATGTGACCATAATCCTAAAGAGCACAAGCTGTACACATACAGTGCCAATGGCCATCTCCGTCCCGTCACTCTATGGCCTTGCATAAGGCTCTTCAACCTATTTTGACTGCTTCACATAATCCTAATCACTTGCTTCGCATGTCAACTTCTTAAACAACCTTAAGCGCAAACAAGTCAAACAGGAGAACAGAGTTCCAAGATGGCAAGTCAAGAGTTTGATAGTAATGCAGAACATAACCTGATAATTATAATCAACCTTAGTCTGGAGAGACTGCGAGGACCTAACAAGGATTAGGGTTCCTAATGCATATGAAGCATTGAAGACCACTATAAAGTATAAACAGAAAAAAGAAAAAAGATTCACCTGACACCTGCATCACCGACGATACCGATGGCCATGCCAGCAGAGAGACCAGCAAGGCCACAAGCCAGACCTGAAGAGAGGTGGGCGTAGCCGTCGAAGAGGTAATACGGCTTAGCCTTAGGATTGATCCCTGTGCTGATGATCACGGCGATGATGAGGCCGTAGATACCGAGCACACCAGCCATGACGACCGGCACGATCGACTTCATGACGAGCTCAGGACGCATCACGCCCATCGATGCCACCCCAACTCCGCTCTTCGCCGTCCCATAAGCCGCGCCCATACCTGAAAGAAGGCATAACAAATATATGGTACTGAGATCTAAAGAAATTTCAGGATGGGTGTTGGATCTGGAGGTGGAGAGGGACATACATGAGAAGACGAGGGCGGCGGCGGCGCCTAGGAAGCCGAAGAAGGGGGCGGTTTCGTCACCGCTGAAGCTCACCATTGTCGCTCACGGGGCGGTGAAAGGATCTGAAAAGGTGGTTATCGAGGGAGTAGATAGGAGGAGAGGGCGAGAAGCGTGGCGAAAAGCCAAAATGATGGATGATCTTATTAGCCAGCCAGGAGGCTAGGGACCGCGAAAGTTCTTGTTCCGGTGTCTCGATGGAACAGCATAAAATCACAATTAGAAGGGCACTTTGAGTGCTCCGATAACTTATTCCTCAAAATATGAAATGACGGTCACCGTGTTAAGTCGCCATAAATGGACGGATGATATTTTGCCCTTGCTTAATCCGCGACACCCTCAATCATTAAGTCTCATTAGTGTCGTAGGGTAAGTGAAAAAAAAAATGGATTGATTTACTTTCATGATGAAATAATTTTAAAAAAAAAAAATTTAAAATCATTACATGCATTTTTGTTCTTGAATTTTGTTTGAGCATTCAACATTATTCTTGCTTTGTTCACTTAGAATAAATGTAATTGCATGATTTAATTATATTTGCTTTTGTTGATAGATCTCATGAACTTGTCCTAAAAAATAATTTAAAAAAAAAAAAAGAGAAAAAAAAAAATCTATTTCGCTAGTTTGAGTTACTTAGCAACTAAAAGTATTCATTAGCCACATATTTATTTTTACGTCAAACGGTAATTCAGAATATGAGTATGCAAAACAACTTAAATATATATATTATCAAGTAACCAGTTGCCTTCATCACCATTGTCGGTATTCGCATTAAAAAATAAGTTACAAATTAAGGAAGATAAAGAAAAAGAAGAATGGAAAAAATAATAATAATAAAGAAAAGTGCATTTGCTTAGGAGATTAGTCGTTGAAATCATTCATAATTATTGATTATAGTTACATGAATTTGAGTGATTTGCTTGAATATGGTTGCGCACACACATTCAAGAATTTTAAATGCTGATTATGGTGTTTGAATTGTATCCTCATGAGTAGCAATTGATTGAAATGTTTTATTTTACTTTCCTTAGTATGCTTGATGAGATAAATATAATAATTCATTTAATGAGATAAATATACCCAAGCAATTCGGTCATATTTGAGCAAATTTGCTTTTTGGTTTGCTTGAGAATAAGCAAAATGCTAAGTTTGAGGGTATTTGATAAGTCTAATTTTTATTCACAAATTTAGCAAAATTATATACTAATTTTATTATTTATGTGGTTGTGTCTTAGGTGAAAAGTCCTCAAACGGAGTTAAATGTCACCAAAAACATCAAGCAGCATATTTGGAAGGCCGGGTTGCACATTAAGGGCTGAAAATGGAATTTGCTAGAATCAATTGTTCGACGAAGCTACACAACACAAATGCAAAACAAGCAAACAATTAAGGGCTTGGATTGACTAAGATTTAAAGGACACTACAACACTAGATACAGATGCAAAGAGGAGGCTGTTGAAAATTAAGAAAGCACACCAAAATTAGCAAGAATGAAAGCCAAATACAGAAATGCATGAGGTGGACATCATCAATATTTATACACCATTTGAGAGACTCTAAGAGAGAGATGTAATTCAGGAATTCTTGTAATAATTATATGACTTATTCATTCTCCGTGAAATAAATTTAATTGAGAACCAATTTGTAGTCCAATTATGAAAATCTAAAATCGTTTATCGAGTTTATTCCAAACATATGTTGATTTAATATCTTGTATTTGACAGTTTTTAATGCGTTTAAGTGATTTGGCCATCACTCAAATGAAATGATGATTTATGATGAATTAATAAATAAATCATAAATAATACTTCTTGTGAAACATACCACGAAATAGTGTAGAATAGAGATATTCACATATAATTCGCGGAGCAAAATAAAAGTCCCTAATAATTATCGCATTTCTTTCTATCAACTTGCATAGAGATATAATAGGTAGATATGAGAGAAATAAATTTAATATATCTTGAGAAAGAATATTAAATAATAAAGAGAACTTGTTGAAAACTAAATCAATGTTGTTCTAGATGCTAGATAAAATAATTTAGATTATTGTATTGACTATAAATTGTGTACTTCAGTTTTTGGAGAATTAATCGATTAAATTTTATATTTCTTAGTCTCTTGATTTCGTTAGTTAAATAAAATCAGAATTAAACTTAGGTTTGCAACAAATTCAGTTCTCGAGGGGATGATATTCGGACTCAAATCCACATTATTACTCAATACGATCTAGTACGCTTACTAGAATGACATCAGCTAGCTCTCTCTTTCTCTCGATCAACCGATTTCGCTATCTCTCTCCTATTTCCCTCCTTAGTTTTTTCTTCTCTTCTCTCATTCTTCTTTTTTCCTTTTTCTCTCCATCCTCCTCCTTATATAGTCATACTGGTTGGGCATAAATATCCAATAAATTGTAACTCCCCTCCCATTAAAACTTGTAACTCCTAAACCTTTAAAATTTATAACACCCTAGCCATTAAAACTTTGCTAGATTTTTAAAAAAATTCGAAGCTAGTGTAGATCTGGTCCAAATAAACTTCAATTGTGTACAGGTAACATGACGAGTCTACTTTAATACAAAATTGGTTTGAGGACATTTGGAGCTGTGTACAAAATGTTATGATCACTTAACCATGACCTGGTCAATATAGTGACGAACCGGCATGAGATCAAGTTTCTGGATAAAAGTGACTGAGCAATTGTAACCCAATTAATATGAAAATCTGCATGTTAATACATAAACGAGTGAACTTTCATACGCAATTTGTCGTTCGTGATTTGGACGTGTGTAACTTGAGTTATCATTGATTTAGTGTTGATATGTCAGTTATGAAATTTTCTGAATTTGACACCAACATCAAATTAGTTAATAATTACAAGTCCGGACAAAATGGGGTGTCAATACCGGAAAAACAAAGTGAGTTCGTCAGAGAAATGAGAGAAAATTGGAGGAGAATGAATAGAAAGAAAGAAGAGAGAGAGAGATTTGGTGAAAAATGACGTGAACATTTTGATTATTTCACATCGTAAAGAGGTATTTTTTTGCAAAAACTAAATAGGATGTACTGTTTGCTTAATTCAGTTGAGGAGGGTTGTGATTCGCCAATTTTACCAAAATAGTGGTTTGGCAGTGCTGTCAAACCACTATTTTGTAGATATATATATATATATATATATACACTAATGAATGAGGTGGTAGTACCGGTTGCTTAAAGTAGATTTTGCGGCTGGCTGTTAGCTTTGATCATTTCTTGCATTCTTGATTTGTAGTTTTTCTATTCTATATTTTTGAATTTTTCTGTGTAGATTTTATGGATATCGTAATCTTCAAAAAGCTATTTATGAGATTTTGTCTCTGAATGAACTAAAAGTGTCCTTAACTGTTTCTGGGATAAAAGTGTGAGGTAAATATTGATATCGTACCGAAATATGGACCGACCTTGGTTGGCGTTGATCGAAGAACAAGCCTCTGCTTTCCAAAAGGTTGGTGCAATACTAAAATAGGGATGACCTCATCTTGAACCATATCAGCCGTTCATTCGAAACTCCAGATTGAGGAACGTGGCCAAATTCTCGGTGGGAAATCTGGCGAAAAATTCAAACTAGCGCCAGGCTGTCGCCAGTCTGAATAACAACTTGTGCTTCCACTTGCTCGCAACTTGCGTAAGTGGATGATAACCGTTACGACGTATAAATAGCTATCTACAGTACTGTAGCGGGGTTCCACTTTTTTATCATAGTACTAGAGAGAACTACTGTAACAGGGAGCTGTGAGGGAAATAGTCCGAGCTACTTATAAAGCTCGGCTCAAATCCTTGTAACTCATACTTTACCTTCTCTTTAGTGAATTTTATCTCGTTGGTCCTGTACAACCCGTGGTTTTACCCCGAAGCGAAATTCGAGGGTTTCCACGTTAAAAATATGGTCTCATACCGTTCCCTATTCCTCTCTTCAAGCCACCCTCTACTTTCGAACACACAAATAACCGATCGGGTACGAGCTCGATCAAATATGTTATCGTAGGTATTTTTTTCACATGCTTTTATTTTGCTTTTTTTTCTTTTAATAAATCTTTTTTTGGTAGAAATTTGGGTGGCATTGGACGCGGATCCTCTGCACCCTCTCATGCGCCCATCTGCTGCTCCCATTATCATTGCCGTCCATCAAGCCCATCACCTATTTGAAGATGATATTTAAAATTTTCATCGGTTCATTTGACCTATTTTGACGTCATTTTACGAAAAACATCAAACTATAAAGCTGTAAATGTTAATGTGATTTTTAATTATAGTTGAACATTTTTAAAAGAAATATCTAATAATATATTTAAGTTATAATAAACTATTCAATTATTATTTTAATATATTATTTGATAATTTTTTGAAAATTGTTCAACAAAATAGTTGTAAATTATATTAAAATTTACAAATTTTTAGTTTAAAATTTCTCGTAAATACTTAAAAATAGACAAATGAGTTGCCGTAGGTTTTGTATAATATCTCGTAACATGTGATATTATATAAAATTTACGACTCATTTGGCCTATTTTGTATTTTTATGAAAAATTTTAAAATTAAAAAGTTGTAGATTTTGATATAATTTATAATTTTATAATTGAACAATTTTTAAAAAAATATTAAATAATATATTAAAATGATGATTAAATTTTTTATTATGAGTTAGAAGAATGTAGATTAGTTTCAAATTTAAAATTTTATATTTTAAAATTTTTTATAATATATAAAAATAGATTAAATAAATCGATAAAAATTTTAAATATCGTCTCAAAATATAGAAGCTGGGTGGGGTTTGATGGACGGTGAAAATGATAAAAATGGTAAAAGTAACAGATTGGCGCAGGAGAGAGTTGTAGATGACCCGCATCCGGTAAGAATTGGCAAACGTCTTATGAGTTGGAGATATTTTTAGGCTACGTCGGTAGGCCCCTAACAGCCATAACTGCCTGCACAGCAATCCAGCTGGCAATCCCCATTTTTCATCTCTAGGTAATTCAACAGCTTAGATGCTACCTCGTCGACTCTCTCTCTCTCTCTCTCTCTCTCTCTCTCTCTCTTTCTTCCGTCTTTAAATAGCACTCGTATGACTGCATCTCTATCAGACATTTGTTTTGTTTCTCCAGTGTCTCCGTAAGATCGCTCGCTCGTCCTCGGAAGTGACAGAAACGCCGAGTTCTCGCGATCCGATGGCGCGCACCAAGCAAACTGCCCGCAAGTCCACCGGCGGGTTAGCTCCTCGCAAGCAACTCGCCTCAAAGGTACACACTCTCGATCTACTGATTATTACTATCGATAAAGCTTTGGTTAGTTGTAAGGGTTTCTGAGCTAGGGCCAGTCTAACGAAATTGCGTGTCAAAGGCTGCAAGGAAGGGCAAGGGATCGCTTGTCGGAGGTGTTAAGAAGCCACGCCGCTACCACCCTGGCACTGTTGCTCTCCGGTACGCACTCCCCACTGACTTATTGATTTTAATATGCTTCCTTCTAGTTGAATTTAACGTGCTTCGTACAGTTGATTTTGGCGTATGTAATTTGGAGTGTTGGTTACATCTTTAACAGTGAGATCCGGAAGTACCAGAAGACGACGGAGCTGCTGATCCGTAAGCTGCCGTTCCAGCGACTGGTGAGGGAGATCGCGGAAAACTTCAAAACTGAGCTGCGGTTTCAGAGCCACGCTGTGCTAGCGCTGCAGGAGGCGGCGGAGGCATACATTGTCGGGCTGTTCGAAGACGCTAATCTGTGCGCCATCCACGCCAAGCGCGTCACCATCATGCCCAAGGATATCCAGCTCTCCCGCCGTATTCGTGGAGAACGCCAGTGATCATTTGCCCGGGTAAGTGTCAGTCATGGAAGCGCTCGGTCGGAGTTATATGAGTAGATTCCAGTTTCAACTCTCCGTTAAGTCTAGCTTAGTAATCTCTTGTTCTTCGATCATATACTTCGGATGAAGCAGATTGCATCTGAACAGTATAGGGTCGTCTATACAAAATGACGTATACGCTTCTCCAATTGTAAATAAGAAACGCAGTTGAACAATCTCTGTAAATGGAATATTCTTTGCTTGTATTTCTTTCGAGAAAAAAAAATTAGCGCCCAGATTTTCTTCATAGAGCTTTTTCTAGTTTGCTGTTTGATTCCCTTCATTATAATATTGTCTGGAGTTTGTGGTTTTTATTGTCGCCCTGTGAGCGATCATGAAGATGCTCACAATTCGTATATCACAGTAACTATTACATTCGCATTTATTATACATGACCCGGCAGCTTCACTGATCTTGTTCCTCTGCTGTATAAGTTACGTCACGTGCGTTCTCGGCGAAACATTTATTCCTTTGTTTTTATGTTAAAAAGTGATTTTCGTTTGGAGGCATCTAAATATCAAATGTGTTTATTCGTTTTAAATCGAAAAATCATGTCAATCTGCGGGTAAGCGCGACGGTTGGATTAGAAGTGATTGAAGTCCCCCCTCTTGACAAAAAAAAAAGTGATTGAAGTAATTGTTAACTGCAATAGAACATATCTTTGTATACAACGCACAACAAAATTTTATTTCGTAATCAGAGTTTCTTGCTAACTTTAATGCTCTAGTGATATAATTCCTCGTTGCCCAATGGCACGTACGAAGCAGATAGCTCGCATGTCCACTGGCAGAAGGCACCTCGCAGGGTCTTTACAAGCAGGACGGCCACAAAGAGACTTCCCACCAGCGGAGTGATTAAGAGGCCCCGCCGTTTCCGTCCCGACAGCGTGGCCTCTGGTTTATACGTTATCGTGTATGCGTCGAATTTAATATTCTTAATCAGAGCACTAATATTCTTAAGTAGAGCTTACCTGAACAAATTATTCTAAATTAGTAGATAGAAATTCATGCAGTGAGATTAGGAAGTAACAGAAGAGCAGAGTCTTGCCGATTAGGGAGCTTCCTTTGCAGCGGTTATTGGATTTATTGAGCCTAAATAGTAGAAATACACAACAAATAAATTTTAAAATTACAAATAAATACAGAAAATTCTGTACAAAATAATAATTAAACAAAAATTACCAATAACTATCACCACTTTAAAATATTCCAAGTAACCTACAAGATAGTAACACAAAATAGAAAATAAGGTTAGAGATTTCACCGGTCGAGCTGTGCGTAGCACTTGTCCCAATCGAATATTTGCCGTCCCGTGCAAAGGTCTCTCTAGCAAATTCGACGGAGATACAATGACTCTTCAGTCTCCGATTTGCACGATTCGGAGTCGAGTGAGACACCACCGAATGTTGCCTTGTAATGAGATTTAAAATCACCAATAGTACTTAGTAATAGTTGTGAAAATATTCAAGAGACAAGATTAAAAGAACTTCAGTCCAGAGAGGGAGAGGTTGTTAATCCAGAGAAGAAGAAGAAAAGAAGGGAGGGCTCGGTTCTGAAGAGGAAAGCAAAAACAGAAACACACCTATTATTCTTTGCACACCACCTCTAAATCTCCCTCTTTCATTTTCATTGCTTAAGGTGTGACTTTTGTCACATCTTAAGCTCTTGTGAGAGGATATTGGCTTGCTTTACAAGTTAATATAATGAATATTTATGGAAAAAATAAAATGATCCCAGCAAGAATTTTGCTGAGATTTTGTTTAGGATAAATTGTCCGAAATGCCCTTCTCGACAATTAATATACATCTAATAATAATAATAAATAAATTTTAAATTTGATTTATACTCAACAATCCTCCACATAAATTAAATTTGAAAATTTTGAAAACAGAACATATCGATAGAAAACTCAGAAAAACTCATTAAATAGCTCATTTCAAATATTAATAACACTGTGCAATCGGTAAAGAGTACCTTCCGTGTTTGAACTCTTGCTTTAGTGATAATTGCATTGGCCCGTGAAGAACTCGATGGACATACGCCTTGAATCGGTCTTCATTCTCGGGATTCAACAATATCACACACAATGCCACTCGGTATCGGTGTCTCGCGGTTGTGCACTTTTCGGTCATGCGCACGTGTATCTATTCATGTGTTTTAGGATTGCCGTTATCCATAATCGCGACCCCACGATTTCACACATATAGGTGAGTCCTCTAAGGGTGTAAGCAAGTCAAACGCACCCGTCTCATGGATCTCGGACCATTCGGGATCTTGTTTAGCTTAAGAGGATTACCCTTTTAAAACCTCTTTAGTTATTTATATATTTTTGTATAGATCATTTGTCCTCCGCGGACTGCTCCTCTCAAATAACAATTCCCCTCTTTTTAAACGCTTGCTCTCTAAAAGCACTCACTCGTCATAGGGATGGGTCACAATTGTGAGTGTTATATCACGTAGGTTACTCGCTCGGCTCGTTCTTCCCTTTGAACCTCCCGAGGAGGTAGGGTTTCCACTGCGGTGACCTTTATTACGGCATTACACCCACCCCCCTCGACGACTCCAAAACCACCGTTTTGGACAAGGGTTTTGTCAAATGATCAGCTAGATTATTTTCTGATTTGACATGTCGTAATGCAACTATGCCTCTGTTTAGTTTGTATCGTATGGACTGGTGTCACACTTTTAGGTGCCTATTTATGTGCACATCTGCATTCTCTTGGTTGCATTTTTCAATAGCAATTCTGCAATCACAGTTTATTGCAATTGGAGATAAAGGCAATGAAACAAAAGAAATATCATGCATTAGATCTCTAAGCCATTCGGCTTCTATGCATGCAGTATCTAGAGCAATAATCTCAAATTCTATAGTACTTCTAACTATGACAGTTTGTTTATATGATTTCCAAGATACAACAGCTCCACCAATGTTGTGCTCATATTTTTTCGGACAGATAAATCAAGATCGGGGTCAATTTATTATCCGGTATAATAATCCGATACGCTCAATTGAAGTTTCAAATATGGCGTATAGTCAAATTAGACCTATATAAAGTCTAATTAGATTCAATCCGATTCAGCTCAAATAATTCGGAATTGACATACCGTTGCTAAATTGATGATAACGCAGATTATACATGTCCGAATTATAAGCAACCAATTTTGTATGAAAACCAACTCGATTCCGCACCATCATGTAAAATTTCACATTAATTGGAGTATGTTTACTTGATGAAATATATTTATGAAATCAATTCAGAGCTGGCTCGGTTCAGACTGACCAGGGCTCGATTCGGATGTCATAACTTTTTGTACACATATCCGAATAGGCTCAAACCAATTTTATATGAAAATAGACTCATCAAGGTACCTGTGTACAAAATTTGAGCATGATTGGATCAGATTTGGATACGTTTCTAAATTGTCAAAATACTGGCCAGTAATAAATACAGTACAGCAGATGATGCGTTACATACGTTTCAAATGATGCATTATTACAGTACAGCAAACGATGCATTATTACAGTAAACGTTTCATACGTTTTTTATGTCTTAATATGGTGATTAACACATTGCAGTTACATCAAAGGATTAGTGGATATGATGGCTATAAAATGCCTTTTCATCAAAGTATGGCGGCAGGGGAGGACGACACAGAAAAATTCAGACAAATTATAGAATTTTGGAGAGAGATAAAGAAAGAAACGGAGTAGGTGAGGATATGCTATAGGCTCCCTGCTTCTTGCTCTAATGCTTCTCTATTCTCATGAGATTGTTTCTTCAACGGATTCTGCTTGATATCGTTACTCGGACTGAAAGCGAAGCTCCAAGGGAAAGAGATAGAACTTCATCAGACACATCAGATGCTTTAAGCCTTTATATGGGCTTCATTTTATTTCATTTATGTTATTTTCTATACATAAATATGTGACATATGATATGAGAATTTATAATCTTTTGTCTGCGATATATATATTCAAACGTGTTAAATATGTCATTGCATACATTCTTTTATGCTATATATTTATGTGTTAAATGTATAGTTTCAAATTTGATAGATCCAATGAGTTTCTCGAAATAATTATATTTGTATAAATTTTATATCTGTTAAACATAATATTTGCATACTCAAAATATGTTGATTTAAATGAATAAATTGCATATTACATATGAAATTTTTTCCAAAATCAAAGGTTGCAAATATATGCGTAATTAAAGACGAGGTCCGACAATATTTTAAATATTTTAAAATCCCACTTTCACAACCAAGTAAAAACACAAATCCTGAAGTAGATTTTACATCTTGAAAGTCACTAATCCAATTAGCATCACAATAACATTCTAAGAACTTAAGAAATCCAGTAAAGTGAAGGCTATAGTTAGATGTCCCTCTCAAGTAACCTATTACTCTATCTAGTGCTCTCCAATGTTCATGACTATGATTATTTATATATCTACATAGTCTATTTACTGCATAAGCTATGTCAGGCCTAGTATAGTTCACCAAAAAACCTAGTGACCCAATAATTTGTGCAATACCTTGCTCTGTATACAGGTTTCATCATGATGTTTTTCACTAATGATTCAATTAGTCTCTACAAGAGTTGGATAGAGCTTCTGTATCATGGTTAACCAACTTATTTAATAAACTGTCACATTAATGAGATTGAGATAAGATAATCCGTTGCCATCACGTATCAATTTCACATTTAAGATAACATCTGCTTACGCCTATATCCTTCATATCAAAGTTAGCACATAATAACGCTTTAGTATAATCATAATCTGCATGCTAGTGCCAAACATGAGAATATCATCAACATAAAGGCATAAGATAATTTTATCCTTCTCCAACTACTTTAAATTGTGGACACAAATTCATCTGTAGATTATTTTGAAATCAAAAGAAAGCAACACTTTACTCAAACTTCTCATGCCATTGTTTAAGGGACTTGTTTAAGACATAAAAGAGATTTATTCAATTTTTACATACTTTCTCTTCATGCCCTTTTATCACAAACCCTTCAGGTTATTGCATATAGATTTCTTCATCTAAATCACCATTTAGAAAAGCAGTTTTCACATCCATTTGATAAATATGCCAGATTATAAATAGAAGCAGAGTGCCACTTAAATTCTAATGTGGTATCGCATGCTCACAGGAGCATCAAATATCAAATAATCCTATACCGGACTTTCTGAGTGTAGCCCTTTTGCAATGAGTTCTAGCTTTATATTTATCTACGGCACCATCGGGTCTCAACTTCTTCTTGAATACCCATTTACAACCAATGGCCTTACAACCGGGAGGAAAATCTACTAAATTTCATGTATGATTTTGCAAAATAGAATCTAATTCAACCTTAACGACCTCTTTCCAAAATGGACTATCTATAGAATTCATGGCGGCTTCAAAAGTTGTGGGATCATTTTCAAACATTCAATAACAATCATCACCAAATTTTTTTTGTGTTCTAATCCTCTTACTTCTTCTCAATTCTTGAGAATCAGTTTCATTTAGATTGTGTTTGTGGTGTAGAAGTGCTAGGTTGAGCAACTGTCGGTGTTGTGGCAAGATAAAGAAAATAGTTTTCAAAAAACACGACATCTCGGGCTTCTAAAATAGTTAGTGCAATATTCAGAAATATCAGAATTAAATTACTAAATCTATAGGCATATACTTATTTATGGCATAACCAACAAACTACAATCCAGTTTTTTATTCATATTTTATTAGTTTTGAAACTCCGGCACTTCACTTTGGCGAGGCAACCCCACACTTTGCGATAAGTCAAATTCGGTGCTCTACACTTGTCATAGTTTATAAAGGTGTTTTTATCTCTAGACTTTATGGGAACGGTTTAAAACATACAAGCAGTTAAATAGCTTTTCCTCCACAGAATTTTCAGGTGCACCCGGAGCTCGGAGCATGGCATTGATCATATCCATCATAAATTCTATTGTTTTCTTTCTGCTACCGGCTGCATTAGATTGGGGAGAGTAGGAGCGGTCCCTCATGAATTATGTCAGACTCTTCCACAAAAATGCTAACAAATTCATTGGAAGTATTTACCGCCACGGGTCGATCTCAAAAAATTTTATTTTTCTTTCTAACCTGATTTTCAAGCCTCTATTTAAATAAAATAAATTACTCATGCAATTCACTTTTAGCTTCAAACAACATATAAATATACAGTATCTAGAATGTCATCAATAAAAGTTATAAATGCTTACTACCTTTCCCACGAGTAAGCTTACCACCATCACAAATGTCATGTATGGATAACGCCTCCAAAAGATCAACTATCCATGTCTACAGACTTGAGGGAAGCTTGGCCAATCATTGCTTCAACCAATATACACCATTTTCATGAGTTTTAAATAACAAGAAGGGTATTAAATTCATGCCTCATTTCTTAATGAAGAATTATATTCACATGACCTAAACGTCCATGCCACAAAGATGACGATGAATTATCATTGACATTCATAGCAAGAGTATCTAGCATAAAGTTTTCAACATTTAGCTTAAATAGGCCATCACACATAAATACCTTTCCAACAAAATTACTATTCTTTCTAATAACAACAATATTAGCTTCAAACAACAAAGAGTAGCCATTAGTTACAAGCAAAGCAACACTAATCAAATTCCTATGCATTTCGGGAACATGATAGACATCTTGAAATACTAATTTCTTTCCGGAAGATAGCTTCAAAACTATTTCACCAATGGCCATCACTTGTGCAACGGCGTTGTTACCCATGGTCACACTTCCTCCACATGTGACCTGTAATGAGGAAAACCAAGAGGATGATGAGCATATGTGTACATTAGCACCAGAATCAATCCACCAATCAAGACAGTGGAGGCCATATTCACTTCAGGTGAGAAGAGAATTGACCTGACCGTCCCGGAGGAACCGGCTCCTAAAGTCACCATGTTAACTTGAGGATCGGAGGACAGATGCTCATTCCTCTTGTTTCTCGAGTATACTGGTTCAGTCCTTCCTATTGATACGCAATCTTCGTGCAAGTGAATTGGGTAAGACCACATACATAGCAATGTTCTCTCTCTTTTGGCCCTTCTTAAAGGATGGTTTGTTTTTGTGGTATTGGTTTTGGGTTTTGATTTGGGAGTTGGCTTGATGGTGGAACTTCTTTTTTCCTTTTTGGTGAAACTTTTTCTTTTAAAAATGAGAAGGTTTGGGTTGACTCTCTACATTGTGGACTTGAGGTGATTTGGGTTTCACCTCCACTTTTCTAAGTAGTTTTTGTTCTTCCATTCTAACTTGAGAAATTGTTTGGGTCAAGATTAGGGTACCTTGCATATGGTTTATATCAGAAGCACATTATTCCCATGAGCTTGGTAGACGATCTATGAGTGATTGAAGAAAACTATCCGAAAAGGTAGTTCTACTAGCTCGCAAAGCATTCACTATATTTTCAAACTTATGAATTTGGGGATTCATGGGTTTATTATCTATCATTGAAATTGGTGGTGGCCATATAACGTTTGACACCCTCATCATCATGTCCATATTTTCGTTCAAGTTCATTCCATAACTCTTGCGCACTAGTGTAACTATAATAAATATCATAAAGTTCATTGCTCATACACCCAGATCCTACTGACCAACAATGGAGTTTGAATTTGTTTGGGGGTTGGATGGTGGGTGGAGGTGGGTTGTGGTATCATTTTGGTTGTGGAAGAGATAGGTATAGTGGTTTGTGGGGTTGGCTCGATTTTGATTTTGGTTATCACGATTGTTGAAATTGACCCTACCGGAACGACGTTGTGGTGGGATAGTGGGTAAAGAATTAACTCCGGGATGATCTTGGATGAGGTGGTAGGTAAAGGATTATATCCAATAGCGGAGGACAAATCTAAAGTTAAAAGCCAATATTGTAATTGATTTTTGCCAACGCCTAAACATACTACCATCACCCTCAAATTTTTCGGGTCTAATATCATCAATCAGGGCCATTACGGATAGAGAACAAACACAATCACTATAATTTCTGCATAATTTTAAAATACACTTATTAATAACAAACCACATATAAAATGATATGCATGCTAAATTTACCGAATCTAAGAACATAGTGTAGCACATAAAAATTAAAACATAAACCACATACTTCATAAATCTATTTATAATTTCTACTAAGTAGACTAAACAAATATTCGATTGGATTGTTGGGTTTATTGAGCCTAAATAGTAGAAATACACAACAAAAAAATTTCTGAAATTACAAATAAATACAGAAAATTCTGTACAAAATAATGATTAAACAAGGATTACCAATAACTATCACCGCTTCAAGATATTCCAAATAACCTATAAAATAGTAACATAAAATAGAAAATAAGGTTACAAATTTTACCGGTCGAGGTGTGCGTAGCACTTGTCCCAATCGAATATTTACCGCCCCGTGCAAGGGTCTCTCTAGCAAATTGGCGGAGATACAACGACCCTTCGGTCTTCGATTTGCACGATTCGGAGTCGAATGAGATACCACCGAATGTTGCCTCGTAATGAGATTTAAAATCACCAATAGTACATAGTAATAGTTGTGAAAATATTCAAGAGAGGAGATGAAAAGAACTTCAGTCCAGAGAGGGAGAGGTTGTTAATCCAGAGAAGAAGAAGAAAAGGAGGGAGGGCTCGGTTCTGGAGAGGAAAGCAAAAACAGAAACACACCTATTATTCTTTGCACACACCACCTCTAAATCTCCCTCTTTCATTTTCATTGCTTAAGGTGTGACTTTTATCACACCTTAAGCTCTTGTGAGAGGATATTGGCTTGTTTTACAAGCTAATTATAATGAATATTTATGGAAAAAATAAAAGGATCACATCAAGAATTTTGCTGAGATTTTATTTACGATAAATTGTCCGAAATGCCCTTCTCGACAATTAATATACATATAATAATAATAAATAAATAAATTTTAAATTTGATTTATACTCAACAGCGACTAGTAAACGAAGTAGCGCAGGATTTGAAGACGGACGTCAGGTTCCACCCAAGCCGTGCTGGCGTTGCAGAGGCGGCGGAGGTATACTTGTCGCATATTTTGGGGTACCGACCTCTGCGCTATCCATGCAAGGTGTGATTAACGGATTAAGAGAGGTTGCAGTGGGGGAGCAAAGGACGGAATAAATACCTGCAATCGGAGGTAGCTCGATTAATGGATGAAGGGAGAGATCACATCGACGGCGCAAATGGGGGAATAAATACTTGCCGAAGCAGGAGGCAGCGCGATTAACCAATAAGGAGAGAGAAAGAGAGAGAGAGAGAGAGAGAGAGAGAGAGAGAGAGAGAGAGAGAGAGAGAGAGAGAGAAGAGAGGAGAGAGAGAGAGAGGGAGAGGGGTGAATGAAGCGCCGCTGCTGCGAATTGGGAGGGAGATAGAGGTATGAATATGTAAGGGTAGAGAGAGGGGGGGTGAATGAAGCGCCACTGCTGCGAATTGGGAGAGAGAGAGGTATGAATACGTAAGGGTAGAGAGAGAGAGAGGCGAAGCGCCGCCATTGAGAGGAGATTGAAAAAGGTGGAAAAAGAAGTAGTGGGAACATCTCCCTCGCAGTGGACGGTTACTGTTCGTTACGCAATATTGTCCAAAGAGTTATTTTCAATAAAGAATCTATTATAGATGCGGGTTTTATGGATTATCCTAATTACGGGTATAAATATAGACACGAATACGTAAACACGATATAAAAATAAAGTATAATAATTTTAAAAAAGTAAAACATAGATACGACTCCGAACAGTATTAAAAAATAAATAATAAATAAGCTTAGATATACTAAATATTTGAATATAATCTGAATATATAGTATCATCTAATAACAAAAATTATATTTAATATAATATTTTTTATATTTTGTACAAATTAAATAGTAAGAATCTAACTCTATCAACAAAAATAAATACAATATTTGCATATAAAATTATATTATATTACTAACTATTATATATTGTTAGTACTATATATTATTTTATTTTTCTAAAAAAAAAAATTTTAAAAATGTAAAAAAAAAGAAAAAATTCGACACGAGTGTCCGAAATTGTTTTTTGTATTTTTAACTTTTGAACACTTCTCTAATATGTCCGTACTTCCTAGATTATCCGTAAATCTAAGATTACCCGCCTATTTTGCCCGCGTATCCAAATTACCGTTGCCTACTTACTTTTGGAGATAATCTAGCGTTTGAGTACTTCCAATTGCCATTGCAACAAGACGTGTGTGTGTTTGTGTGGATATATATATATATATATATATATATATATTATATGTATAATGTTCGGAGTCCAAATTATCGACCTCCAGTCTCTATTATATTTTCTGTATTGATTCGATGAGTGACATACATATTTCGTTATTTTAATTTTGTTATATATCAAATCTCCTTATTTATTTATTAGAAGGTAAATTTGGTCCCAAATATGAGTTCAACAGTAAGCAAAGTTTTCGTAATACCTCGATTATTTTTGCGGAAGCTTGAATGTTGCATGCTAGTGCTCGCTTCCATCTGTGGTGCTCCAACGGTCTTGTCGGTAGCGATGACACCTACGAGAACCACCATCTTTCATACTCTCTAGATCCAAAAATGGCTCAATCAAAGGCGTTTATCGCAATATTTATATAACTTTGTCGGGACTATTATGGATGCTTGCTTTGTTGGGCCAAACCTAAATGCTAACAGATATGATACATGTCCTTTATCAAGTAATGAGATTATGATAGAATTAATTGTGACACATGTCGCTTTGAGTGAGTGGAGCCACTTTAGCCTTTTGGAAGTTATAAACATTGCCAGGAACAACATTTGTTAACGACTGATCCACCATAGATGATGCAGTGCAATGCACTCGTATGCACGGTCATGCAATGTAGTTTCTTGATAAACTTTGGCCTGGAAAAAAACAAAAAAGAGCTCCTACATTTGGAATTTTTGTAATTTTTAATAATAGTTTTTTAATATTGTTTTGAAGATATTAACAAAACGAAAATCTTGTCTCATGTTTAACAAGCAACAATGTGCCAGTGGGATAGTGCAAAGTTACTCACTGCAATCCTAGCATTGTCGTGCCTATTTAACAGGCAACCGACTTTAAAGTCATCTCTGTAACAAGCAATATTGCTCTCAGGTACAACCCGACCGCAGTCGACCCCCACCCCCACCCCATTTCCTTCTCTTCATTCTTCTCCTCCGACGACCGCTTCCCATTTCTAAAATTTCTCATCTCAAAACTTATATTTTTGTGGGAATCAACATATCTAAGTTAGTATTAGCTAGATCTATCAATTTCTGAAGAGCTATACGTAAAGTACTTTATGTGTATGTATTTTGTACAATTTGTAAATATGAATTGTATATCTAGACTATGTATAAATGTGGTTGAAATTTATATTTTAAGTCTAGATTTGTGTATATTGCTAGTATATTTTTTACAAATATATATATCTTATATGCATGTTGCATAAATGCAGTATACATACGCTTATATTGGTATTATATTATACGAAAAATATGTATGAGAACAGAAGATAAGGGTGGATTAATTTCAAATGCCTCCTCGAAGAGTTCGTTATTATACCTCAAGAAGCAAATGAGACTGCCCATGTTAGAGCATATATTTTGATGCTACTTAGCAACTCTTTATTTACTAAAAATTTGGCTTGTGGGCATATCTTTCTCTTTTGCTGTTAATGAAAAATTTTTATGTGATAGAAATTTTTTGATGTGATCTCCTCTTATAGTTGGAGAGATGTTGCACTAGCTTGATAATATGTTTGTAAGATTTTTGGTTGTACGATCCTATTGCAGTATTGGGCATACAAGCTCAATCACTACACCAAGAATCATGACCATTCCACCAAATGCTTATTGGCAATTTGTACTCTAGCATACTAGTACTATTTTCTGCTTATTGTTTATTTAATATAATTATTTAGTCGTTAAATGCTATTTTCAATGTCATATACTATGTTTATATAGGTGGCCACAAATTGAGCTACAACGATCTAAAAATAACTCACATATATTGAAGATATTTTGGTTTGAGCTGAACTCCATGACAAATGAGCTTATGCATTAATTTTTTTGTAACATCAACTTGCAGCTGTTTTAACGTTCATAGGTACTACTTATGTATTACTTTTGTATTGCAGATTATAGAGTCCATATACTAAGCGAAGGTGCCCCTCATTTTTTTAGTGTCATTGAATGGCACACACGCGAATAGATGTTGTGTTAATTCCACCTTCTCCAAGCCTGAGGCTATATGTACATATTTAAATTTGCACGAGATTCGTTTTGATTTTAGAAACAATTGGTACATGAGATTACATCAATACATTGAGATTTGTAACAACAGTCTTGACCCGATTGCATTGCGAGGAGGGTATAACATCCAAATTAATATGGACTAGTACAACCATATCACTAAAAAGTTTATAACCGATTAATAGCTCACGAACAAATATATGGTAAGATTATATATTTCATTTTTTTTAATCACAAAATATGCATACATACACCCATGGCACATATATTAAGAGTATCTGCAGCTCAATATTACAGTATTACCACGACTTTGCTCTCAGAAGACATGGAGAGATCCTTCTGATGGGACCACCTCATATTGAACTCCACGCACACTAAGGCTGACTGATGAATGAAGAAGCTGGTGAGATCTGTGGCTTGTTTTGCCACCTAATTAGTAAATCTCATGTTAATTAAAGAATGAATTAAGATGTACTTGTACTCTTAAAGAGATTAAGGGTTGTTGTATTGCTTATGTGAGATTGAGATTGGGGGAGGTGTGTGATCCTTGTAATCTCTTCCCTGTTTAGTGAATTTCTCTCGTGGTCTTTCCGTGGTTTTTTCCCGATTTTGGGGTTTTCCACGTAAATCATTGTCTAGGTTCTCTTTGTGTTTCACATTCTTCTGTGGATTTTGGTCTTGATTTCCCAACAAATTGGTATCAAAGCTAAGGTTATGACGAGTGAGATCAAGATGTTGAGGCTCAATGTGGAGAAGTTCAATGGCTCACAGAACTTCGGAATATGGCAAAAGAAGGTGATGGCCTTGTTAGTGCACCGGGGGCTGCATAAGGCAATCAGAAAAGAGAAAAAGCCTGATGACATGAAAAATGATGATTGGGATGAGCTCGATCTGAATGCGTCAAGTACTATTCTCCTATACTTTGCGGATGAGGTAATCAATAATGTTGCAAAAGTGAAGACGGCTTCGGACATGTGGAAAAAATTGAAGAAATTGTACATGTCGAAAGTCTCTGCAACAAGCTCTTTCTCTTGAGGTAGCTATACAGTCTTCGTTTGATGGACGGTACATCTCTTATGACTCACTTGAATGCCTTCAATAAACTTGTGCAAGATCTATTGAGAAATAGGTAAAACTATTGAAGACGAAGATCAAGGGCGATGATCTTAGTTATATCCCTCCCGATGCTTTTAAACGATCATATGGTGGAACACAAATTGTGCTATGGGAAGACTACTTTGAAGATGGAGGAGGTGACATCGGCAACTCCTTGACAATGATATCTTGAAAGAAAACCTAACCATCGAGGAAGAGTCTTCTACACTAGCGGTGAGCAGAATATGTGTTCGTGGAAAAAAAAAAAAGGCTCAAGAGAGAGTTGAGCAGAAGTCCAATCCAAAATCGTCATTTTTGGGGATTGCAAGGAAGAAGGTCAATGTGAAGAAAAATTGTCCTAAATCATACTAAAATGGTGAGATCTTCTTTAATGGTAAGTGGACTCAAACTCTTGGTGTTGACGGAGATTTCCCTCCATAGCGTTTGCAAAAGGTATTGACACTACTCATGTTGATTGGTATTTAGATTCAGGGTGTTCGTTCCATGTTTGTTCTAGGAAGGAGTGGTTTGCTTCCTTTAAGACCAAGAAGGAAGAAATTGCTCGGTTGGGTGATGACACCGCATGTAAGATCACCGTGGTTGGAACAGTGAAGATCCGGATGCATGATAGAATGGTTCGCACGTTGGGCGGTGTGTGGTACGCGTCAAGGTTGCGAAGGAATCTGATAGCGCTAGATGTACTTGACTCCGGTGGGTGCAACTTCTCAGCGCGAGGTGGTGTTCTGAAGGTGACACGTGGCTCGAAGCTAGTGATTATGGGAGAGAAGTGTGGTAAGAACCTTTCCAGGTTGGTCGGAACTACCATTGTAGGTGGAGTTCCGGAAAGTGCAGTGAAGCAAAGACAAGTTCAAGATGGTAAAAAGGTGATGGACACGATGAGTGTTGTCAAAATAGTCTCTCGAGGTCTTTTGAGAAGCCGTGCTGCGGATGCGGATGGTTCGAAGTGCAGACTCGCGTGTAATTCGAGTTCGTGTGATCCTTCGAAGTGATTCTGCTGCTCCTAGGGAGAGAGGAAGTGGACAAAAGAAATTGGTAGTGGCAAAATCAATCCAAGGTGGAGATTGTTGGAATTGGTGTGGCTTGTTTTGCCATCTAATTAGTAAATCTCGTGTTAATTAAAGAATGAATTAAGATGTCCTTGTACTCTTAAAGAGATTGAGAGTTGTTATAGTGCCGATGTGAGATTGAGATTGGGGGAGGTGTGTGATCCTTGTAATCTCTTCTATGTTTAATGAATTTCTCTCGTACTCTCCCCGTAGTTTTTTCCCGATTTTGGGATTTTTCACGTAAATTATTATTTTGGTTCTCTTTGTATTTCACATTCTTCTATGAATTTTGGTCTTGATTTCCCAACAGCTACATGACGGCCAAGTTGGGATCCTACTTCATACCATATATATGATCCTATTGCACCTCACGGTACATACTAACAGTGTATCTACATCACACTTTGACGATTACTGTAAAGGCCATGATAATATAATGTGGCATCTTCCACCGCTGATCCTAGCAATCTTACCTAGGACGTGCCCCACCAACAAGAGGCACAAGCTCCTGAAGCGCCACAATGATCACAAGATTGCGAGCGTGTACTTCGATTTCTGGAGATACCATTCCGGAGGTCAAAACGAAATAGAATACCTCCACATTTGTGTATATGACATACGTATTGATAGCATAATTGTTTTATTTTAAGTTTGTTGTTAAACATATTGATATTATCGAAGTATAGATTTATTGGCTTCAATATAATAATATGGTGATGCTATATGTTGTATAAAAGACGGCAAGTAAGCGAAAAATGTAAGTATGTTGTATGTGAGGAGCTGGGGGAGCGGTTGCGTTCTTTTATAACCGAGCGCAATTGTGTTCGTTTATAACCGAGCGCAATACAGAGATGATCAAATAGTCATATGTTAAATAGGACCAGATTTTAGTTATATAAATATCTTCAAACTGATATTAGAAAAGTACTTATTAATTAAAATAATCAAAAAAGAAATTCCCTAAATATGAGTTATGAACGGAAAGTGAGTTTTGTGTTTCCCAAAATATCTTCTTTGATTGGATAAAATGGATTTAATTACTGAGCTTGATTGATTTTGGCGTATTCGGGTAACGTTAAAGTTCCCAAATTGTTATGAACAATCAACTAATTTCACTTGGACGATTACAAACATTACTTTTTAGCAAAACACAGTATCATTTAGGGGTAGTTGCATACCTGGGCTGGACAAATCAGCCCGCATTTTTTGGACTGGACAAATCAGTTCCCAAAATTGAAGAAACAAGCTGATGTGGTAGCGTTTGGCCCCTAAAATAGGTGGAGCTAATCTGTCATTTGCCATCTAACTTATGCATGTTTTCCATGAGAAAATTGGGACAAATTTGGAGAGTTTATCATTTTTGACGAAGTTTTCTTAACCTCCACGTTAAATTTTATCCAAAACACATCAAAAGGGGCTCGCATTTGATGGGCTTTGCTATTTATCATAATTATCCAAGCCTTTTAATATAATCAAAGCTAAATATTGTACTGCAGAATGTGTATGATATATATTTCGATATATTACATGTAATTCTGATTGTATTCATACCATCAAAATATTCTGAAGAAAATATTTTAGGCCACATCTATTTTTTATACATTCCGAAGTGCTTATAAGATGTCTTTGCCTTAGCCATGTTTTTTTTGGGGGGGGTTATATAGTATTCTTTTAAGTGATAATTGCATATCATACCCTATCTCGAAATATATATCTGAAGCATTTGACTACTATATAATAATTTTGAATATAAAAAATAGTTTTCGATATAATTTATAAATTTTATATTTAAAGTTTTTCAAAATATATTTTGAAAGTAGTTGTTTTAAGGCTCTAAGATTTTAATGAGTTATTAGATAACCCGCTAAAATTTAAAATATCAAAATATTTATTTAAAAATATTTTTTATAAAATTTTTTTAAAGTGATATATAACTTTTTTATTTAATTTAAAAAATATTGTAAAATATAAAATTATAAAAGTTATAAATAAAAATTTTCTTATAAGTTCCAATGGTGGAGCTGATACGTAAAGCCCCTTCTTTTAATTAAGGAAAAATTATTGTTTAGCCCTTCATCCAAAATATTTCTTGCTCTGCAGACCTCCATCCTAATTCTTGCTAGATAGCTTACATTTTACTGTTTCACTTTTTCCACTGACGAAAATACCCCAAGAATATCCCACTGCAACACTTACGTTATTTTTATATGATATTTTTAACACCCCAAAATAAATATTTAGAGATATTTTTTAGAAAAATTTTCAACATTAAAATTATAGATCTTATGAAGATCTACAACTTTAATATTTAAATTTTTCAAAAAGATATTTGTAAATATTTATTTTGGGTTGTTGAAATAGCGGTTAAAATTGATTTTTAAGCGCTATTTTCAACACCCAAAATAAATATTTAGAAACATAAGATATATAACTTTTATGTTAAAAGGTTTTTTAAAAATTTTTCTAAATATTTATTTTGGGGTGTTAAAAATATCACTTAAAATAGGGTTAAAAAGTCAAAAATACATTGAGATGAGAGTTTTTTTTTAGGGCAACTTTTTATAGAAGATTGATCTGATGGAGTTAAAAGTTGGAGTAGAAGACTAATCTGGTGGAGTAACAAGTTGGAAGAATTATCTGGCAAAGTCAGAAATTTGGGGTTTGTCTCCTAATTTTCTTTTTAATTAACCAGTGCTGTGCCACCTGGGGTCAGAATCGTGAGTATGTCCCTCTCGTTCATACCGCCGCCTTCCCGGTCTTCATAATAAAAAGCTCGTGTCGCCCACTTCGTCGCCGCCTTCACAGACCAACTTCGACCTTGCTTTACCCACCAATTCGTCAACCTCAATTTTCACGTCCTCCAATAGCAGCTCATCCAAAAGAATGCAGTCAACAAAGTTTCCACCTCAATACTCTCAAAATCCAATACTGGGTGGAAACGTGGAACCACATGCAATGTCATCAACATCGTTGGTTTTGGGGGTAAGCATGCTGGTGACGAGCCTCGCCGGCGGCGCCATTTTAGCATGGTGGGCTGTGCAGTATCATCCGTCGAACGAGCAGCTCTGGATGGTTCCTTTCGGTCTCGTTGCGCTCGGCACGCCCGTGGTTGCCTTGCTTGCGCTCGCTGCAACCACTGTATGCGGCAAGATCAAGCTTCTTCTTAGCTTGCCGGAGATGATCGTAGAACCTGCTCCTCCTGAACTTGAGAATTAACCAGCAGCTTAGTGATACCAGGAGTACTGCAACCGACGGCATGGCTATGTTCACAAGCATTCTCTTGCTTCTCATGTATGATGATCCTGCAATTTTTTTTTTTCTTTTTTTTTATTTTTTATTTTTAATAAATTTTATTTTAACTTTTTTTTTTTTTGGGGGGGCGCTGAATGGTTGGGCTACAACTACGCCAATAATATCAATTCCTTCTTGCTTTGCTCCAGCAGTCGCTCCACCCTGCTTGTAGGGGGTGGAGATCGCTGGCGTACAACCTCTAGGAATAGGTATCAACTGATGGAGCGTTGGGGCGACAGCAGGAGCCAATGTGGAAGGGGGCACGTCGGATTTAGAGAAATCAGAATGTAGGAAAATCAATCCTCCCTTCAATCAGGATGTAGGGAAATGATCCACGCGCCCATGATGGATTGAATCCGAACAGTTGATTTCCCTACATTCTGATTTGTCTAAGTGAGGAAACACGCACACAATGTGGAATGCTCCGAACTATTATTCATACATCGACATGTGTTTTTTTTAGCCTTACAAGCATAGTATGTAAATGTTACATTGCTCTTTGTTAACATATTATACCAACTTGATTTATCATAACATGATTTGGTCATATTATCCAAAGTCTAAAGATCCAAAAGCTAGTTAGAGTTTTGCGAAGATATCTAGAAGCTATGATATTTATATAAAATAGCTAGATTTATATAGAGAACTCTCAATGGAAAATATGGACCATAGGATTGAATAAATCCTCACCATCCACTAGGGAAATTGAGGCCTATACATAGGGGTGCTATGTGTTAGAAATATTTATTTTCAAGTAGAAAAAATGATCCAATAATTTAATCGAAGACAATAAAATTACAATGAAATAACTATATGTACAGTTAAATCTATACAGTGATACACTAGAAGTTAGAAATTCTATTACAAGAATACCGTCGTAGAAATATCTATGTACGTTTCCACATTATTTGCAAAAATACAACAAATAAAATTAAATAATTAAGTTAAAGAACTTAGCTGAAAAAATCGGTCGAGGCACGCCAAAGCGCTTATCCCAATCGACTAATTTGTCGATCTGTCGTACAGATATACCCACGGCGTGTCGAAGGAGTTACAACGACCCACGCTTTCTTCGCACAACTCAAAAAGCAGATGTCATCCTCCGTGTGAAATAGCCCTTAGTATATTTGGAGTAAAAACAAGAATTTGAAAAGAACAGAGAGATCATTCCTTCTCTTTCTGCAGCCGAAACTTATATAAAGCTTGTAAATATCAGTTTTTGAATCTGGACCATCTCGATGGCATAATTGCAAACGTTACATCAAATCTTAATTAACAAAGAACAACGCCTACGTTTTGATTTGATTAATTAAATTGAGAAGTTTAAACCGTCTTATGACCATTTAACCTTTTCAACATTATAGGTGTGCGCTCACACTGTCCTTGGACCGCGTGCAGCCTAAAATTTGTTTATTTATTTTTTTTTAAATTAGAAAAATTACTAAAAACCAACACTATGTACTCATTTGTATCAAGCCAAGAAATAAAGAGCTAAGATGTAGTTCTTTAGGACTCTTCCCTCCTTCCACTACAATATTAGTTGTTAAGTCTCTAAACACCAAACCTCTCACCACCTTCCAACATATTCGTAACAAAACTATATCGTTCAAATGCAAAAATGATGGCAAAAGAAACGTTTCTATTCCAATTTCCTCGCCTCACCAAAGACAACTACGAAAGCTGGCTTATCCGACTGAAGGCTCTCATAGGCTTAGAAGATGCTTGAGAGATTGTCGAGAAAGGGTATGAGCAGCCTACCAATAAGGCTGCTTTTACGGTGGCACAATATGATGCTTGAATGATAATATTCTCCAAAATGTCTATTGTGCAAACTTTGCTAAGCAAGCATGGGAGATTCTTGAAAAATCATTCAAAAGAATTGACAATATGAGAAAGGTTCGATTTCAAATTTGAGAGGTGAGCTTGAATCTCTACACATGCTTGAATCAGAATTAATTTCTGATTATATTTCAAGAGTATTGGTTTTTCTAATCACCTAAGGAGATATAGGAAAGATCTAAAAGATATTCATCTTGGACAATTTTCCTATTGAATTTGGAAAAATCAGAATAATGGACAGATTCAACCACTTGGGCCTAACTGGTTTACGCTATTGTCAACTAAAACATTGTGAAAGCTTGATGTCTTTTTATATTAAAATATTTTAAATAGAAGTTACATGTTTAAATTTAAGATAGAAGGATATTTTATATATTTTATATTCTTTCTTAATTAAATTTGGTATTTTTGCACCCTTTAATTTATTTTAGCCGGAAAATGCACTTTTGTCATATAAAAGTAGAAAATATTCTTAATTTTCGAATATCCACGAAGACGCATGGAAATTTACGAATATCCACAAACATCCATAAACACACGCGAAGACCCCCAAATACCTCCGAATACCTATGAACACCCATGGACACCTATGAACACTTCCGAACATTCACGAACACCACATACAAATACTCATGAACATTTTCAAACATCCACGAACACCTTACACTTATGAATAGCCACGAATACCCAGAACACCCAGAACACCTACGAACACCCCATATAAACACCACACGAACACATGAAATACCCACAAATACCTTCGAACACCCACGAACATCTATGAATATATGCGAACACCCACGAACATACAAAAATACACACGAACACCTCTGAACATCCATGAATACTCCCAAATATCCCGAACACCCACGTTGCTCATGGGTGTTCAGTGGTATTCGTGGGTGTTCGAGGGTTTTCGTGTCTTTTAAGTATTTGTGTCCCTAAGTGTTCTTTGTATTCTTTTTTTTTTTAATTTTTGTTGCAAAATAGAGGAGTCTCAAAATATTTGAACAACGTTACATAATATTTCCATGCATTTTTAAGATATTTTTCTTCTTGAAGTTTTAAAGAAAATACCATATAATGTTGTCCAAACACTTATAAACTCCTCTAGTAAGTGCTTAGGTGTTCTTATAAATAGTGGATGAGTTTTCAAATATTTGGATGATATTTGAAAAAAAAACCTTTATGAGCTCTTTTAGGTAATATAATAAATACTTGGTAGACTCATATTCGTTATTTTAAAAAAATTAATCATGCGGTCGTGACATGCGGCGCCACTGGTTGCACTGGATATATATATATATATATATATATATATATATATATTAATGATAAAATACTTAGCGAGAGAGACGCAAGTGAAAATTCGAAGAAAATGATATATTTAAAAAATAAAAATATAAAAACATTATAAGAACAACAATTTCACTTTTTTCAGAATAAAAAATTTAAAAATATTTTTATCATTTTATATGAGAGGAGTACATTTCGGCCATAGAGAGCACAAAAACGTTAATTCTAATTAGGAGAGGTCATAAAAATGTATAATGCCAAAGATAAAAAGTAAAATAAAACCGGTTCGCTATTTAGAATGACAACCCCGCGCATATATACATATAGATATGCATATGTCTAACATGTTTAATAGATAAAATTCCCTTCTATCCTTTTGGATCCGATATCCTTTTGGATTCCAACCGATTTGTAATCAGTTCAGTTCAAATAGGGTGGAAATCAAATTCGATTCATTCCGGATTAAGAAACGTTTGGCTCATGGCAATTTATAATTTGGATTGGCACATAACAGCTCTGGAATACTCAACCCTAACCACAAGGTCCACAACAGATGCATCTATCTAGCTTATCATATTCGCGCAAAAAAGCTTTATCCAAAAGTACATGCACACGCCGGTCACTTGTTACTATTGTTTTGTGCTCTTACAAACACACCTTTTTATATTTCTGGGTATTCAACCGCATGCGAGAATATTAGCCATAATTTCTCAAAATTAAGTATCAGTTAACGTTTGTTCCCAGTATCCTCAATGATACTGCCGTCAGAGTAAAGCTTCCACCTAAGTCAAATTCCAGATCTCGTTATCAGGTATGAACAACACTTAGGATAACAAATTATGATTATCAGAGTTTTTGCTACTTGTCACTAACAAATGATATATATATAATATATTATATATAGTATGTATATAATGTATATATATGTATATATAATATTTGTAATAATATTATATATGAATATATATGTATTATATTATATATATATAATATATATAGTATATATTATATACATCATTACATGTACTCCTCAAATAATTTTTATATATGACATGTAGTATTTAATCTTCTTCTAATAACATATAACGAATAAAATATAATATATTAAATAAAATAACTATAAATTTATATAAAATTATAGAAATTAAAATTTTAGTATATATTTATATATAATTATATATGACTAATGTCAGTGCATCGCACTGGTGCAAACTAGTTCAATAGGAACACCAATCAAGGTTTAAAATAAAACAAAGAACACACTAGTCAACCTCAGAAAACCGATCTAGCAAATGTAGTGATGATCGTACATGATCAGCATAGAGCAGCATCCTTGGTTCTCTAGTTATGAGATATTAAATTAGATAACCTTAAGTTAATATTAAACTTGTTCATACAAATATTTTTCCACCACAAAACCTACACATGGTACAATGCTCCCTACATTTGAGTAAGCAAATTAATTCAAAACCCCATGCCAGAGATGATGATTCAGCAAAAGAAAGATGGACTAGCATGCTTTCTAGTAAGGGTTGTATCGACGCCCACGGTTTCCCTCGCTACCCCTATCTCTAGACCCACCAGTTCGGTCAACCCTCCGGGGTGGAGGTGGAGGGGGTATACCAGGTTGCTGTCTGAGAAACCAACCAGAATCAAAGAATTGTATGTCATTGGAAAGAACTCGCGAAAATTTTGAAACCTATTCTTAAATGAAAGTCAAGCTAGAAGCTTACAAGACGTAGCCAACACGACCATCAGGTAGCACCATAGGAACCATTTTCATCCCCGCAGGTGTTGGTCCTCGACCATAAATCATTGGCTGGGACAAATACGGAAGAAGACCAAATTGTGAGGCAAAAGCATTATGCATAAGGATACAGAAAAGGAGACGATTAAAATGATAAGAACAGAGTGACAATAGGTTATCAGCCTATTCTCACACAATAGAGCAACCTATCAATGACTTACTTGCATAGCACAGCAATCTACTTATGAATATAAAACAAATATCTCAAATAAAGAACTATCTTCCTTTTGTTATCAAATATCCCATGTTTTTCCAATGGTTCCAGTCACTGAGCCATAGTCTTCATGAAGCCAGACTTACTTCAAGTTAGCAAATATTAGAGGCTTACCTGGCTCGTTGGAGCTGTAGCAAGTCCAGCACCATAAGCTCCATAAGGATCTCCAGGGTAACCATAGCTGGCATATGGCGTATGATAACTTGGAAAAGGCCCACCTCTGTACTGATTTGAAGACTTCTTGTCTGTTTGAGGTTTAGCAAGTGTAACCTCCAGAACATGTCCTGAAAACATAAATTGGTTAATGGAATCGTCAAGAAACCTAGAATCATACAGTAAGCATGTATGAATAGTAAACCATATCATACAATAAGCATCTAGAAATAGTAAACCATTGAAGGAATAACCAGAAAGCTTACAAAGTGAGCACAAACATTTCAAAATTAGTAGCCAAGAACATGCATAGCATCTGCAAATTGAAAATTGATGCGGATGGAAAAAGCATCTACACAACAGTCTCAAAGCTCTCATGCACCATGGTACTGAGGCACATGCAAGCAGAATGGTGTTCAATGAAAAATTAAATGCCAACATCGCAATATAGATAGCCAAAAAGCAGCTTTCCATCTAAATTTCAAGGTTTTAAGCAAGATCTATAATAACAAAATCTGACAGGAACTGAAAGAATAGTTGGCATCTAGTTGTGGAGGAAAAGGTTACCATCAATCTCATATTTCTCTGTTCCCTTTATTGCCTTCAAGGCGCTAGATCTTTCAGCATAATGGATAAAACCAAAATCCCGTTTACTTTGTCCACTTTTAGCAGGTGGTAGAACAACTCTTGCTACCTCCCCATGAGGTCCAAACAGCTCTTTCAGCCTTTCTGGTGCAACGTTATCCGGCAAATTTTTTACATATAAAACCTTGACCTATCAAAAAAATAGCACACGACATGGTTGTCAGCTGATAAGAAAGATGATAATAATTTAGCATTTCGACTTGGGAGTTCTCATGTAAATTGCATAATACGTAGATTATCACGAAGCTGAAATCAGACGATAATTTCCATGGACCTTGCAATATCACAACTTTGCCCAAGCATCCAAGTGAGTAATATAATTCTGGACGGTACAAGTAGTAAGATCATTCTGAACACTCCAAATTACCAAACATATTGTTATAGTGATGGATCAGTTATTCGTTAGCTGCAAATAAAGAGTTCAAGTGCCGTTACCAAAAAACAAGGTGTGTAACTTACGAAATAACTGCAGGACTTTCAGATTGTTTTGAAAAATCACTGCTGACAGTATGCCTTAAGGGATGCACGGAGTTTCAGCTTAGTTACCGTATAAACATTTCCAAAAAAACTGGTAATAGGCTCCAATGGAGCCTATAAGTCTAAATATTTCCACAATAATAGCATAAATGATGAAGAAATGTTTTAGGATGCAGCTTAGTGATGCATGTCTTGTGTTGTTAATAATTTAGTTTAAATGTAGCTTCCACATGAATAATCAAAAGGAACCTCCAGGAGGTGAGGAACCTAACTTGTTTCTAACACCATTTGCTGGAGACAACTTTCCACCAGTCCCAGTGTTACTAAAGGCGCAAGGCGCACCGAGATGCAAAGGTCTTTCTGGAGCCTAGACGCGAGGCGAGGCTCGCGCCTTATGCACATGAGGCGCACTTGTTCCTATGAGATAAAAAAAAATGTTCCCTACACAAAATAAGTGTATATTCAAGTCTTTGTAAATAAAATAGTTACCAATGAATACAATATATTATACATTTATTTTTGTTGATAAATGACATTATATATATATATATATATATATATATCCCTATAATAATATTATATCAACTAATTTGTGTAAGTTACTTTCTCATCCTGTTTGGTCATTACCAGTTCATATCAAAATTATTCGTATATAATTAGTTTAAAACATATTATCAGTAATAGCGAGCTAGCAATAATTAGTTAACAACTTCAAATGTCAAATATCACACATACATCAAATAAAGTTCATCTCAAACTTCTTTTTCTATTAAGGGTCAAAGGCCACGGGCCCAGCGAGGTTGTTTAGAGAGGTTTTTTTTTTGGACGAGAGAGCTGTAGGTGTACAAAAGGCGTGCCCCGGCGCGCCTCGTGCGCCTTGCGCCTAGGCGCGCCTCGGCCGCGCCTTTAATACAGCACCAGCCTCAAGGCTAGGCGGGCACTCGCGGCGCGCCTAGGCGCGAGGCGAGGCACACCTTTAATAACTATGACCAGTCCCCAACTCTGCAGTCCAACATGATCACTATCCCAACTCCAAATGGTGCGACTACCTAGCCTTCTTTTTTTTCAATTTTAGCTCGTTAACTACCTAACTCACTCCTACCTTTGATTAAACTTCTAACACCGGTCCACCCTACCCAACTCAATGACTCATCTTTAAATTTAAACGAATCAAACATGCATATTTGAATTCCAGAAGCGCCATCTGTAAAGGTGTGGGAGATTTATCCCTCTGTACCTATGGATGGTGACACCTGCATATCTGCTACTATCCATCAGACATTACAGTGCATCTAGCACCCAATAGTTCAGCCTTTTTTCTGTTTTTAATTTCTTATGGACAAACCTAACTGTCCAAAAAAAAAAACAAATTTCAAAGGTGAACATGCTCCAAAGTGAAAAATAAACAATGTATCTTCAAATCATAGACAATTCTAAATATTTCTCATGAACGAATCATAAGTCTCTATTTCTATCTTACTCCTCAATTTTCTCAAAAATGTTTAGCATAATGGATCCAAGTATTGTTCCTAATATTAATGCAGTATGGCAATTTTGAAAACCCCAATAGTGGGGGTAACTGTCAGATTTGCAAAACGGTAAACCAGAGTTTTCTTCTTAATGATTGCTATAAGGACACAGGTTGGACAATTTGGTAATCATCCACACGGATGAGGGTACAAAAGTGATCCACCATGTTCCTGACGTGCTGCATAAAAATGAAGTAGCTATCTTGCCTCCGTATGCTTAATATTTATGACATTGTTTTAAATTTCTCTTTTGAAAAGATAATTACAAACATCCAATTTATCTTATGTTCAAATTAACGACTTAAGCATATATCATGAATTTATGAAACAAAAGCAAGCCACAACGACACAACTTAAGCATATATCATGAATTGGTGAAACAAAAGCAAGCCACAACGACATACGAGATGAAATAATTCCACTCAATTTCTAGAAAACGAATATGACATTGGTTACCAATGATTTCTTTTGTACACCTATTCTAGACAATAATAGGAATTAAGAATAGATGTTATTATATTTCCCTTCATTACCTAATTTATCATTTATTCTCACCAACAACGAGGATACAAATTTCAATTAGAGAAGGCTAGTCAGGAGGCAACAAGGATGCCGCCAAATGCTTCTATAAGATTGTATATCAGTATATATATAATTATATTACTTAAAAGCAAAGAGCATAATAGTATCTCAATAGGACATATTAGGCCAAAATGAACTGGCACTATAAACCAGGTCAGTTAGGAAAATTAGGATATAAAAACTTTCAATATTGGGTTGACTACTAAACAGAATAGATGATCAGAAAGTATCAAAACCTGCACGTCTAGATGACATTTGTTGAAGATTTTGTTATACCTGAGCAGAAGCAGAAGAGTCGGGTGCATTCTTCGGTTCAGCCCAGCTCACTGTAGGTGAGCTTCCATCTATTGTAAAATCTGCAGCAGACATTCTCTGCCTTGCATAGTCAGCACAGGCATTGTTGTAATATTCCACAAAAATGAAACCACGATTACGACCTGGAATTTGTGGATCCTGCAAGAACACCATGCATTACATGAACAACTATATTCATTTACTACAGCCTCGGGTTAAGGACATCACAGTTATCACCTTAAAATATTCAATATTCTCAATTCCTGGACCAGCCTTCTCCAAGATTTTCCTCAGCTCTTCCTCTGACAAGCTCTTTGGAATGTTTCCGATAAAGAGCCTATACTTAGTTTGAGATAAGGAACATCTCAAGGTTCTTCCCTGCAAGACCAATGTTTTACCAACCCACACCTTCCAAGACTATGACTAGATGCAACACCATTAGATGAAAGCTACATGAATTACCTTGAATTTTTTGCCATGAATTTCCTCAATAGCTTTTTGAGCTGCATCTTTTTCTGTGAATGCTACAAAAGCAAAACCCTTCACTTCCTTTGTATCCTTATCTCTGATTAGTTTTACCTGCTAACTACTATCAGCGTTACAAAAAAAGAAACATAAGAAAGTGCATCAACAAGAGAAACAACTGGCCGTCACCTCAAAAATCTCCCCATATGGTTCGCATAGCTCTCGCAAGTCATGTTCTGTGACATCACGCGGAAGGCCTCCAATGAAGACTTCTGAACCATGAGGGGGAAGAGCAAGCAGCTCAGCCTGCTTCTCTGTCTCCTCAACATCGGCATCATTAGACACATCTAAGTTCTCTTCTCTCTTCGATGAGGAAGCATCATTATCCCCTTCGGGGGCCTGTTCCTTTTCGTCTTCTTCATATTCTCCATCATGTACATGCTCATCTTCAGCATACTCATTTAAGGCTTTCTGGTAATTTTCATCTTCTGTTTCATCTCTTGGCTCCTGCTCTTCATCAGCATACTCGTCCATTCCCTCCCTATACCTCTCCTCATCACCGACGTCTTCCTCATCGATCGAATCATCACTATCATTGTCTCCATCGAGATCGACTTGCTCATCCACTTCCTCGGATCCATGGTCCGACATAACTATTCTCCTCCTTTAACCCAAAAAAAAAGTACAAACAAATTCACTAAACCATAAAGAAAGCACAGCTACACCATTAAAGTAACGCTACATATATTACCTCATACATGTCCTGCTAAAAATCTTGCAATACACAAAATTAACTAAATTTAGCATGTATAGCAAGTTGATTCTCTCAGGTAACAACCTTCTCTTAAATTTCTTTTCCCGGGTAGCATTCTGTTGTGATTGCGCTCATGAACAAAGAAATTCAGAACATTCATAAACAACAATCGAGCTGCTGTACCCATAACCCACGAATCATAGGGTTGAGAACAGATGGCAAAATCATAAATCATAATGCAATAATTGGGGGAAATTGACAGAAGACTATCAGATATGTGGAAAAAATGGGTAGTTATGCAACTAATAATTAGAACAGGATCGTGGATGTCGATCTTTCGAGGAAAATTAGAGACTTTGTTTGAGAATTGAGAGAAGTGGTGAGGCGAGCTTACTGAGGGCTCAATTTGGGAGATCTTTTTGGTGATTGGAGGGGGATTTCAGTTGGAGCGTCGCTTTGCTCGATTTCCATCGCTCGGGTTTATTATAGGCTATAGCATGAAGTCAGGGGTCCTGGGGATTAACCTAGAGTAAGTTGCACGTGCATGTCACGCGAACGGTCATGATAACGATGTTAAGCAACTTTCATCATGGTCTGATTGTCCTTCCGGATGAACGGTGAGGATGGTCAGATGAATAAAGACATGGGCATACGCAGATGGAGGAGCATGGCGTGGTATAGTGTCAAAGGTTAAAACGAGCCATGGTGCTCATAAGCTCATACCCGTTTAAGTTCAGTTTGAATTTGAGTTTTGTCAAATTTGAGTCAAGTTTAAATATTAATTTGAGCTCGAGTAATTAAATAATCCAAGCCTAAATATTATGTTACTTGGCTTATTACGCTCGCGGGTCTAAATGAGATTTTCTATCTTATTCAAAAAATTTTACATCAAGATTATTTATAACGATTCGAGCACGATCTTGACCCAAGCTCGGTCTAATTGATGCAACCGATTCGAACTCAAGTCGAGCTCGATTCAGTTGTTACAGTCGAATCGAGCTTGAGCTCGAGATTTTTCGAGTTGAGCCAACTTCGAACTCAGCCTCTGAAGCTTATCGAGTTCGGGCTAAACCAATCGACCAGAGTTTAATCTTGGTGGTGCTCGACTCGTTTTCACCCTTAGTGTAGTGTAATTATTAATTGTGAACACATTAAGTCTCAGTCCTCTGAATTCAAGCTAGACACGAGTGCAAAACTTAAAAATCTCACTCAGATTCAACTTTTTTGATAAAAACTGGTGCTCGATCTTTACTCGAGCTCCGCTTAAAGTGAGCCTATAGAATTAGGAAGCTGCACATGCATGGTTTGATAATTAGCTATGCTAAGATCTATGCTTGAGGTTGCGGTCCACTTAAGCTCAAAAAATCTTGAGCTCAAGTTGAGTTTAGATGAATCTAAGCGCAGGATATATATTTATCGTTGAGTCTACAACTTACTAATGGAAATACTCTTATTCATTAGAAGTTCAGATATGAACTTTGTTGGAGGGAACATCAATCTTTTAACACATATGACTTATAGGAGAGTAAAGATGCAAAAGAATATAAGTCTATCCACAAGAATATATAATGAATATAATAAAGAGTTGTATATCTACCAAATATATTATCATAACTAGAGTTTTTTTATTAGCGTTTCTTAAATATATTAAATCTGAGAAAATTCTATTTGATATTATATATATAATTATACGTACGTTTTATTATTTGTATTCATCTCCGATAAAAACATTCCGGCTAATTAAAAAACATTTTTCAATTAGAGAATATTTGATCTATTATTATGAAAGTCTAAAGATACCAATAACTCAGAGACATATAGTAGTGAATACATATCAGTGGTTAAAGGGTTAGTTATTTTACAAAAATCTCTAATGTGATTGACGTGGGCTTTTTGGAGATAACAACACTGGGACACCAGGCTCACGAATATTCACACGGGTTATCCACGCAACCCATGCACTACCGAAAACTGGTGGACGGGCCCAGGCTGTCCCGGAATCGCGCCGCTGCGTTTACCATAATATATCACCACACAACATTGCGAAGTTTTGAAATAAACCTATGTATGGTCCCACACTCAAAGTACAGATATAGCATTCAACACTCACTTATTAAAGACCCGCTAGAAGCGCGGTCTGAGACTAACCTCAGGGAGGTGCGGCGTGTCGAGCACGTGTCCCGCGAAGGGAGGCGGTTTCCCTCACTCTGACATGAACCCCTTTATAATTTGCTAGTGTCAAAGCGCAATTCAATCTCACCGTATGTTGATAGCATAAGAAATGAGAGAGCAACCTAAGGTTCTCAACTCCTTCTCGGCACAAAAACCATTTTCGATATAAACACGAAAATAATATTTTTCTAAAACCTTGGGAATTGTCACATACCTTAGATATTGTCAGGTTCGTGATTCTTTGATTCTATTTTTGAGTTGATTGGTTGTGTGTGAGACCCTCGTACTACGTGCATGCTTGGTCGGCCGTACGGCGGGCGCGTCACGAGGGAGGTAGCCCCGTTGATACGGAGGTGTGCATGTTCGAGTGTGGTTTTGGAAACATTGTGATTTGACTTGTGTTTGTGCTGTTCAAGGGTTTTTCGGTCGACCGAAACCCTTATCGGTCGACCGAAAGTTGGGGTGAACCGTTTTATAAGTTCAGGACTTAGCCATTTCTTTCATCCCCTCCTCCACTTTTCCAGCGCCCAGAGCTGTTGCTCCCTCCCCTTGACCTATTCTTTCTCTCTTTCCCTCCTTATCTCCTTTAATTTCAAGTGCTAAGTTGGTCCTTTACTCTCCTAGCTCTTTTCTTCGATTTCTCTCGCCCGGTGGTGCGTCGGTTCGTTCCGGAGCTTGTGGATTCGGATTTTGTGGCTTGTTGAGGTGAGCGGGTCCGCACCTCTTGCTTGTTGGTTTACTGTGATTGCTAGCATGAGTATCTAACCCTAGAATTGTATTACTAGCATGTACATTGTTTATATGATGAATTATGTTGGGTAGTAAACCCTAAAATTTGTGTTATATGAAATTAGCATGCTTAGTATTAGCATGATGTTAATTATGTAGCAAGACATGCCGCTAGAATGATGATGGATGTTATAAAGTGATGACTTAATGGTATTGTGGGCCAATTAAGTAAATGTGCAAGTGGTAGACGTCGCTTCATCTTTTGGTGCTATTTTGGAGATTTGTGATTGCTTGAGGTGAGTATTAGATGTGTTGACCGATTGGTTTTGAGAAATGACTAATTAACGGAAGAGTAATGGTTTTGGGGCGTAATGTACCGTTAAGCTCGTTCGATCACCCAGAGGTCGTTGTAATACGATTTGGGATGGGTGGCGGACCGGAGCCGCGGAAGGCCCAGAAATGAAATGTGTAGCCCAAAAAGGGGGCCAGTGGACGTAGTTTCGATCGACCATTTGGCCGGGGCGGTGGTTACGATATCAGGCGAGGCTCGTTGAGGTCACTCCGGATACTAACCAGTTCCGAGTAGCTCCCATTTAGACGTTCATGGGATCGCCTCCACTAAGGGTCATGTAGCCGCTTATGTGCACTTATAGGACGATTCTTGATGCCTTTGGTACGCTGCGCAGGATACCTAAAGCTCACGGGTGCGAGTACCTAAAAAGATTTAATATGAAAGGACTAACGGGTGATTTGTCTAGTCGAACGCTAACATAACAAAGATAATGGCATAAATTGACGTGGTGGGTTTTTATTGCTTAGCGTGACTCAATGCCTATATTGTTATGTTGAACTGATTATGAAATGTTTATCCAATGTTGTTGTGAATGTTGTTTGTGGTGAGAGGTGACGCGATCATGTCGCTCACTGAGTCTTATGACTTACCCGTTGTTTTTTCCTTCTTTTCAGATCTGCTCGGTCGCGGCAAGGCACCAGTTTAGGGTGCTTAGCTCGGCATTAGCTTGCGAGGATTGTTTTGGGATAGAGGTATACTTGGGTTGGCTAGTATACACGTAGAATATTGCTTAGTAGTTAACCAATTCACTTGTAAATCCTTGTAAATGGGAAGTATTAACTTACATGGCTTGTATTTTGCGTATTTTGTTTTAAGTATTTTCAGAACGTTTTTAGAAAAGTAAACCTTGGGATTATAAAGTTTAAGTTTCTAAAAGTTGTAAAAATGTTGGTCAGTATTGTATAAGAATGGTTATATGGCTATTGTGATCTAAACTTTTTCAAAATGAGATTTGAAACTTGTCGCATGTGTAATTAGCTGTTTAAGAGATGTTGGAAGTGTCAAAATTGATTTTGATGAGCTTGGGCATGTTTTAGCCCTATGAGTTGTGGATTTATGTGTTTTTAAGTAAATCTTTGGTTGTGACGTTATTTTAAAAATAAAGTGTTTTAAATCCAAACGTCAATACTTGCTGAGTGTTTAGTGTGTTTAAATATGTTTGCATAGTTATTGGAATGACTGGTTTTGAATTAGAGGATTTGGGGCATTGAGTTTTTGGTGTTTAAAAGTCTATTTTTAGTAATTAGCAGGTATCGGTCGACCGATAAGTATTACTTATCGGTCGACCGACTGTAACGATTGCTGTTCAAAATTGCTCTCGGTTTTGGATCGATTCACCGAAATCGGTCGACCGATAGTTAGTGAATCGGGTGCCTTTGGCTTGAGTACCGGTCGACCGATACTCAATTCCCGGTCGACCGATAACTCTAGGGTCTTGGCTTATTTATTTCGTTTCAAATTGATTTCAAAAATATTTTCGATGGCATGGTGAGTTAGTATAAATGTATTTAAGAGGTTTTACACTTTCGAAAAAAGTTTTAAAAAAGATGAGCCCGGTATTTCTAGAACACGCGTTTTGGACTTGTTTATTTATAAAGATGTTGGATCTCAGATTTATGGATCCTTATGATCTCAATGGAGGAGATTGATGTGTTAGAATCCCTACCAGGTTGAGTTTCAACTTTTGGAAAAGGTTCGCCTCCTCCGCGATGTCCTTCCGAAATCGAACGAATCCCGACTACGGCTCACTTTTAATTTCTATTTGATGTATATGCATTCTGATTTAGATTTTTTTTTTTTTTTTGGAAAAGTGCTTCCGCTTGCATTTAAACTACTTGGGTCGTGACAGATATGTCCCAACAAACCTTCCAAAAGCTTAAAAACTAAAATAATTATCATTTAAATCGATTTTCAAAAATGTATTTCAGAGCATATTTTCGGTCGATCGATTTCTGGTTCCGGTCGACCGAAAAATCAGAATACAAGTTTCTCAATCTTACGGGCATTATCGGTCGACCGATACACATTTCGGTCGACCGAAATGTCAGTAAACTGCAAAAATAGATTTCAGAAATGCATTTACTCAAACCCCCCGAAATCCACATTTTCCAACCAAAATGCAAAATAAGCATGTACACACTTGCATCATACATAAATACACATGCTCAAAGCTTTCAAACCGGATTTTGAATCCCAAAATCCTAAACTTTAAGCAAAGAAATATATTTATATCAAAATACGAAAAAGTCTTTACATGAGGGTTCAAAATTTACATTTGCCCTTATAACCAAAAACCGAAACATGTATAACACGCTATACATGATGCTAAACATGCTCAAACATATACATATGTGAGAGTACTTCCTTTCTACACTTTTATACAATTTTCCACCTATACAACTAGGTATACAAAATAAGAATTTCCTAAGTGTTTACAACAACACTTAAAACCCAAAGACATACCTCAAAATGAAAATAAAGCTAATATCCCTCTTTAGCTCACAACTAGTCGCCTAAGCAACCGCCGGCCGGTGCTTTAACCGACTCCCTGGATCTGGAAAAAAGAGAAACCATAGTAAGTTCAAACCGACTCATGAACGGGCTCGTTGCATTTCCAACCAAACGCTCCACGGGCACAACATCTCAAACAAGAGACCACATATATGTTAAATATGTATAAAAACACAAAGCCATTTAAGGTAACACACTAAGAGACATAACTATATACGCATTCAAGCTACCATGTCAATATGTCAAGTCTTGCCACCCAACCCGCAAATCAGTTATGCCATTGATGTCCATAGATTTTTATTAGGTGAAATCACTAACCCCCAATTAATAGTCCTCTCATGTTTGTTTTAGGCACGAATTGATCCACAGTACCAAGGCTGGGTGGGATATCGCCTTTAAGTGCACCATCCAAGACACAAAACCATGATAGGGCGATCCCACCGGCGTCCGTAAGAAATACTCAGATAGTGATGCAACCGCTCCGGAAGGCACAACCCTGAGCCTCGCACTCCGTAGAACCACTCTGGCCAAGAGTGATCACCCTACGCCATCGGCCTCAAAGAGACATCATCTTAAGATTTAACACTTCATTATAATCGGTCATCACTTCGCCACCCTGACCGTATAACTACAAACGACTCTATAGGTACTAGATGAACATACAACTAACCGTGCCTAATCTTAATCTTAACCTACCAAGAGTATCACAAGAGCAGGTCCGCTCACGCACTCAGCCGGGTAGAAATAAACGTCAGGCCCACAAGCGTCTGTCAAAGTATGTTTACTAAAGTGCCGCCAGAGCTAAGCTCCACTTTCGCACCTAACCAAGTAAACAATCCACATAGCTCACCGTTATGCCAAACATAATAAATCCGCCCTACCACATGTATTATAAACCATACATCACAAGGTAGAACTAAACACACTAAGCATGTTATACAATTCATCTCATTCTACTAAAGTGTCTATCAAGTATAAAGATATTCAAACACTATCCATAGTAGAACTAAAGTATATCCACATGCTAAATCAAATCAATCATGCTAATCAACCATGTAATGGCACAACAATTTAACCATGGGTATCCAAAATCAATGTTAAACCTAACATGATTTCTACTTCCACATATGCCATAAACCACATACCAAGCATGATCACACATGTAACACACATAATAAAGGCATACACGTAGAAAGCAAGCACCGTTCACCTCGAATACGAAATCCTAGAATCTCCTACATTCCAAACTTCGGTCGAATCCGACAAATTTGGTATCCACGCGTAGCCCTAGACTCCGGAAACTCGAATCCGCGATCAATCCAACTCCACACGCACCAATCGGCTAAGAATCAAGCAAGGAACTCAAGGATGGCGCTCGCCTCTTAGCTAGCTCGGTGGAAATGAAATTATGGACTCGTCTGCGCGCGCCTGACCTGAGTTATACCCGTTCGCCCGCACACTTTCGGTCGACCGAAACCTCTCTACACAACACAAATAACACTTAAATCCTACGCGAAATAAAACCTCGTGCACCAACGCACGTACACAAGTGTCTAGAAATCTCTAACTGAGAATTTCTATCGGACACGCAACCAAGCACATATCGAACAAAATAAAAACACAGAAACAGAAATCACTGACCTCACATGAACATTGTAGGCGTTACATTTTAGAGAAAAACAGCATGAAAGACTCGTGTAGATTTAATTTTGAAAAGTCAAGATAGTTTTTCTTTTTTTTTTTTCTTTTTTTCCTGGTAAAAAATAGAAACCATAAATGCTCTATAAGCAACAAAGATAGGAAAGTAAATTAAACAGTGTAGGTTGTATCTAAGCAGCATCAGATTATCCACCCTTGCCCTTGTTCCTCTGAATCCTCTTCATGTAAAACTCGAGCTCCCTTGCCTACCAATATGTATCAATTCGTCAGCATGACCACAATGCCTGGGTATTGAAGAGATTGCAGGAAGCAGCCTGCCACTACCAATTTGCTCCTGTACATGAGGGCCGAACGTGCGACCGTCTTGCCGCTTCTCTAACTCCCTGGTGACATGGCTACTCTTCTTTGCCTCTTATGTAGCATGCTCAGCCTCCCCTGTCTCCTCTTTTTCAGTATTCTTCTTCCCTCCAATATCCACTACATAGTGCTGAGGAGATGCGCTGCTTTGAAAGGAGCAGCATCAACCCTGCACTATAACACTCTTGACGAGAATCTGCGTACGCGCGAGCTCCTTGTTGAAGGCTAATGGACATCAAGGATCCTTAGCATGCCTTTTTATCATAAATGGAGATCTAGGAATACCTCGATTCGTACATTTGCTGAAGCGGATCCTTACTTGCGCTCGTGCTCACATACGTTGGTGATACTCTAGCTATCCCCGACTAATCATGTGGTATCTTCGATGGCGAAGATGACTACCAAACTCGCCTTCTAGCATACTCTATATGTATGGGTGCTAAGTGGCCTAACTCCTGAGTTTGATTATCATGTGTATTTACATATGTAAGTCCTTTATAAGCTTCGATAGATATTTGTCCTATATAGGCTGAGCCTAAATGCCAATTTGGCATTGTGGCCGAACGCGGCTAGCTCAACTGGATAGAAGGTGCCTCAGGAAGCGCCACCAATCAGGTTCGAGTCCGCATGGGGTGAAATTTCTCGCAGAATTTTCTAAAAATCCTCTGTACCCCGTTGCAAGAGCTCCCATTCATGAAAGGCCTGTACTCGGATCCCAGAGCGTCCGTCAGGGCTGGGCGTTGGGGGTGGGGGGTTTCCACGAGTTTGAGGTCCCTACTGGGACGTGCGCTCGCATTACGGGTTCCCCAGAATAATCTGAAAAAAAAAAAAAAAATAGGCATTGTGACCGGCAACTAGGATACGGATGTTGCGTGTAATTACCTCACTTCCCTACGAGAAATTGCCCGAGTCAAGATGTTGGGCCCTCCACTTCACGTTACATCCACGCACGTGCACCCTCCTCGCCGTCAATGGTTGACGACGAACCTCATACGTCCTCTTCTTCCTCCTTGGCTTCTACTTGCCGCCAATGGCCTGCCGTTTGTGCATGGAATCACGAGAAATCCCCATTTTCGAGGCAGCAGAGAAGGAGAAGTCAAGACAGATACTTGTAACCTGTTTGTTTTTTTTTTCCCTTTTTTGGGATAATGACGTATCAGCCCCCCATTTTGAATTCTTTGGACAGATCTGCCCCTCTGTTTAAAAAATGGGCAGATCAGTCCTTCCGCTATTGTTTCGGATTTTTTCCGGAAAAAAATGTCATCATTTCGTCGAGGCCGAGACCACATATTTAGAAGCATTTTTTGCAAAAATTTTGAACTGAGATCTACAACTTTTATGTTCAAAATTTTTCCAAAAAATGGCTTCTAGATAAGGTGTTTCAGCGTTCCAAACTGTCTTCAGCGATTTCAGGTCGAGCTGGTTACACTTCGGACCTCAAAAACACCTATTTCAAAGCTTTTTTGGAAAAATATTCAACATGAAAGTTATAGATCTCGACGAGCTTTACAACGTTTATGTTCAAATTTTTTCCAAAAAATACTTCTAGAAAGATATTTTTACTGTCCGAACTGTTAACAAGTATAGGGGTATTTTTGTCCGAAAAAAATTAAAACAGTATTTGAGGGGCTGATTTGGTAGGTTTTTGAAATGGGGGCTGATCTGGTACATTTGAAACCTTGGGAGGCTGATATGGTATAAGCCCCTTTTTTTTTTAAAGTGTACAAATTCATACAAACTTGCAAGTAAGAAGCTTTTGGAACCTCTTCTCATCCCAATTCAGATATTTTTATATCCTGTGATATATTTGTGATTGTAAAAGTATCAACCCAATTTTATAACATTTGCAGGTCAAACTCTTATAGTTACACTATTGTTTAATAAAAAGGTGCTAGTAGTGACAACAAAGATACTGATACAATATTCTTTAGGGGATCTGCCGGCTATAGCCGATAGAAATTCTTCGTCGCCATTTCTGTCGGTAGATTCAATTTGCCAGTAGTGGGTTTAAAAATTATAAAAATAAAAACCGTTTAATGAGCTCTAAATTTATAGGATAAATGCATATTGGCCATTTTGAAACTTCTTACAAATCATTCTTTCAATTTAAATTCATTACAAATCAGCCTGTATCTCAAAGTTCGTATTAAAGATATTTTGACTATTATATAAGTATTTTTTGGATATGTTTTATATATGTAAAAATAGATTTCAGTATGATGTATAAAGTTTGTGTCCAAAGTTTTTTAAAAAAATATTTCTAAATAGGTATTTTAAAGCTACAAAGTTTTTGTGGATCTAAAAATTAATCGACTAACCCCTAAAGCTTTAGAGCCTCAAGACACATATTCAGAAATATTTATTACATCTATAATTTTGTATTTAAAGTTTTTCTCAAAATATGTGTAACGACCCAAATTCCGAAACAAATAAAAAGTTATTTTTATATAACACAAAATTTCACGAGGAAATTTTTTTTGCATTAAATACCATAATACAATCCCGTTTCGAGCCACATTCACCAAAGGTATGTCCTTGAGAGAGTCGGAACATACACTTTGTAATATATAGTACTTGTCTGGGAACCGACACGACCAATCTCTCCTATTGGTCAACGTATTTTCAGCGGTCGTTTTCCGGGAAGGGCAATAAAATCATTAAATGAATATGACAAAATCAAAAGCGATTTGTAAAAACATCACGAGTTGGAGTCCAAGGTTTATAAATGTAACTCCCAAGTATCGATCGACCGATCTAGGATTTCGGTCGACAGATCCTAGAGCCTGACTCTTCACTGCTAACACATTTTGGTAGACTGAAACGGTATTATCGGTCGACCAATGCAAACCGAGAGCAAAAGCGAACAGTAACTGTTACTGTCGGTCGACAGAAATGTGTTTAAGTCAACCGATCTCCAAAACCAGAGGCTATTTCCGTAGACTTTTAAGGGGTTACGGTCAACCAAAAATGGGTATCGGTCGACTGATAATCATCAGAATTGTAGAATAACCTATAAATTGACTCCAAAACTTTAAATAAATCTCATTACAAACATCAACCATGATTTCTAAGGTACTCCACAGACAAGAGACACAAGAATATGCATGGCACAAGTTTTAAATAGCTTAAAACATGCATTTAAGACATAGTTGGGTCCAAACACATACTTGTCGTAATATTACAAGTTACAAAGTTATAACTCCGATAACAACCCGTTCAAAAGGCGGAGTCATAATACAAGTACCACAACTACAACAATGTCCAAATACAACATAATAATGACGTCACGAGCTAGGACTTCCAATCACTTGACAAAATAGCCCCAAAACCAATTACCTTAGTAATTGCCAACAAATCCCTTCTTGCACTATTCGGACGATACCGAATTCTTCACTTTCTCACTAATACCTGGGAAAGGAAGAGTGTGAGTATAAAACTCAGTGAGTGACCCTCCCTAGCATCCTCCAAGGTCAATGCTAGGGTTGTGGTTACCAAAATAAACATAACATCATAAACATATAGCAAGAATACTAAAATCAACAAAGTATGTATGATATGCAACTTGACCAAGTCATGAAAATCTATATCTCGGACCTCTTGTAGCGTGCACCTACAAGTTCCTGCCAGGGTTAATGATGGTGATCGAGTTGATCCTCGACTGATCAATAGAGTGTTCAAAAACAGTTACGACTAGGATTCTAGGCAGGCGAGAATTGTCAGAAACGAGTAAGACCACACAAAGTGCAGACGCTTTTAATGTGAAAACCCTTGAAATCAAGGTAAAACCACGGGCTGTCACGCTTAAGCCAAGAAACAAGGATTTCACTAGGAGTAAAAGGAAATATAGATTTCTCTCAACTCCCCTCTCACTTTATAGTATAGTACGTCGGTATATTCATCAGCCAACCCCTCCTTCAGAGTTGCCGTTGCCTTTTATAGCTTGCCGTGGTAGAAACACTGCCCTAGGCTCCACGACCCTTGAGCTTTTTTTTTTTCCTCATTTTTAAATAGGTAATAAAACTGGGTATTAACTACCGGATTTAATGAGTCTTTATTGGGAGTCATAAAGAGTGGTCGGTTCGATTTTTCCGTAAAGGACTTCTGATGCGCATGCGCGGTCCAACTTCTCATAATTGTCTTGATGTCGAACTCTGCAAGTCGCTACCGTAACATATGTCGGGAGTTAACTGTTGCCGACATACATTCCAGTAAGAGGCTTCAACGCCTATTCTGGGTAAATATTCGTCCATATCGTGGGCCTTTACTTCGGGGCTTGGCTCATTCTCCTAATCAGACTGCGTGAGCGTCATGACACGTGGCGGCCCAGAACTGAAGCTTATATCAATGCCCCCCGACGTCTTAGCGAGATACCGGTAAGTCCGTTGGAAATTCCCGATGTTACCATCCTAAGTCCGTGGACGTCGGTGCCGCCACAAGTCCTTAAATATTCACGGAAATATCGAGGTATCGTCTCCCGAGGTTCATTCTAACGGTAAGGTATCACGTCATGCTTAACCTAGGCTGTCGGCTTCCAAATTCCCGCGCAAATCCCCTTATAATCAAAACTCATGCCGTCTCGTAAGTCGTGATTCACTTGATTGCGACACGCGGCCACCTTTGGCTGGGATGTTCGCCGCGTGTCCTGCCTTTTCTCTTTTCTGGCTTGTCTTTTTAAGCAACCGCAGGGCCACCATTTTCGTTTCTTCACCATACTCGAGAATTCCTTTCGCGACTCGTCTTCTCCGGCGATCGGTGTCTCCGCATTCCAAGCTTCCGGCGGTCTTCATTTTTTCAATCTCTCATTTTCCGCGTTCGTTCCTCCTATTCGAGGTTAGTAATCTCATTACTTCCAGACGCGTTAGATATAACCCCTCTAGAGCCACTGAATCTCTGGGACCTTCTCCCAATCTCGTTCTCGTTCTGACCCAATCTTCCTCGGGGGAGGAAGCTCTAAATTTATTATTCGCTGAATCCTCCACTTCTCCCTCGACGGGAATTCCTACCACCGTCAATCCTCCATTGTCTCCTTCTGGCATCCCAGAGGAGTTCGCCGATATCCTTCCTGAGGACATGGCCGAGTCTTCTTCTGTTCCCAAGTTACGGCCAGACGAAATTGTTTCCACCGTGACTAATAAAGATATCTCTAGGTGGAGAGAAAAATTCTCCTGGACTCCCGACTTCGTAGCTAGGATTCCGACATCCAATGAAAGGATGTCCACCTTCCACGAGAATGAGATAGCCATTTTTTACGAACACATTCGTGTCGGTATGCGTCTTCACTTGAACATCATCTTCATTAACTTCTTCGACGCATACCATGTCATACCTTGTCAATTGGTTCCTAATGCCATTCCCAGCATAATTGGTTTCTTGTATATCTGTGGTCACCAGAAGCTTCCTCCTACTCTCAACCTGTTCCTTTGTATCTTCGAGTTCATCGAGTCTTCCCACTCTCCGGGGTGGTATTTTTTGCGGTGTCGAAAAGACTTTGCTAAATTTTTTGTAGGTCGTCCTTCCTCCAATAAAGGTTAGAAAGACAAATTTTTCTTTATTGTCCGAGATAACGACTATACCTTCAACCGACCTTGGGGCCATTCTAATCGCGACATGCTGTCCCTTCCCGTATATGTCGATGGTGATGACTCGCCGTCGCGACATCGAGCGCATTCAAACTCGGTTCCCGGGTCGCAAGTGATGTAGCCAAACCCCGACGAAGAAACGCTGAACCAAGTGCAGGTTATTTTGGGTTAAAGGGTATGTCGCTATTCTATTAGAGGATACTTTTATTGTGTATATATCTTTTTCTTATAGCTCTCTCGGTCTCTTTATTATCATACATCGAAAAGCACATACTACGTCGGTAGCGAATTAAACTCAATTTTCTTACACGTGGTTTGCAGAGATTTAGAAGGCATCCGCATGACAACCTTTGCCTGGTACCCCATTCTAGGCATAGCCAAGGAATCAGCGTCATCGAGGAAGAGAATTCCACCTCGGAAGCTTTTGACGACCTTCCTCCGTGAGGGGAATGGTTGAGTCGCCACCTACATATTTATGGAATCTAGGGGAAATTCGGGATAAGGCATTAAATTCATAGGTCGTTCGTTGTTTACGTGTGGGAAGCAGAAACACCCCACAGCGCCCCTCCAATAGAGGTACTCTATAATGATTAAAATAATCTTGGATTTATATTTAACACAATTTAAATTCTTAGAACATTTGCATATTTATTTATCTGCTTATTATGAAAATAGGGAGATCGGTATCCACCTTACCCCCCTATATTACTTTTGAACAGATACATCCAAATGAAGAAAATATATCTATCAAGGCAATACCCATCGTCCTCTTTCATTATTTTTTTTATTTGCACGTGATTTAATTTTGATAAATATACTTAGTCAAATTAGGAGAGTAATATCCATCACTTCCTATTTTGACCATTTAGTATTTGTTGCCCAGCCACTTAGATAGATCTATCCAGTTCCTAACTCAAGAGTTTAGAGAAATCAAATCTCTATAATAGATATACATCTATTCGTGTTTATATTACGACAATATTTACATATATATTTGTATAAAGAAATTGCATATGTGTAAATAAATAGATAAAATACAACATTTTTATTTTACGGGCTCAGCAGTATTTCTTCTTCATAGCCCCATGAGCTAGGGCTTGAAATATCCATCTTGCACCCTACACTCGTATGTATATTAAAAAGAAATTTTTATTCGGAAAAATATCCGTCTCTCTAAATATTTATTTTGTTCGTATAACTGTGATGTATTTTATCAGTTGAAATACATCTTCAGAATATATCTGTGTTTTATTATCTTTTACTTTTTTCATGAAAATTAGGTAATGATAATGAAAACAAAAAGAGAATAAAAGATTTTATTTTATTTTTTTTTTTTAGAACAACAACCGGCCGCAGCAGCATCCCTAAAAAAAAAAAGAAAAAAAAAGAAAAAAAAAAAAGAAGGTCTGTTGCTTATAGCGGTGACCGGCTGGGCCGGTCGTCAATCGCGGCCGTCAACGCGCGAGCGTAGCTCCGGCCGCGATTTGCAGGCACCGCCACGATCACGCCGGCGGTTCTCCAACATCCCAACGGCGTTTCCCCCTGGGGGTTTATCAACAAATCTCCGGGATCATTGGTAGATGTCTAAAATTTGATTTTGATGACATGTATAGGCGTGTTCTATATAGGTGCAAGTTCGAGATATATATTTTTATCGTTCTTTTCGGCCGCCGCGATGTCGTCCGGCGACCCTCTTCGTTCGTTCGTGTATATGTCTTCTATACGTCCACTGAATCGTTTCCTGGCCGTATAGTGGTCACGGACGTTTCCGTTCGTTTGGCTTTTGCAAGTTTTTGGTTATTCTCGGTTTTTTTAGCCGCCGCCTGCGAGTCCGGCGGCAAGCGTGTTTTCGCGACTAGGTTATATGAGTTCTAAGTGTCTACAGACGTATTGAAAGTATGAAGAAGTTTGCTCCGAGATATACCTGGTATTTGTGGTTTTTCCTTTTGTTTCGGCCGAAGATGTTTGACGGTGCGGCGAGCGACGGCGAGCTCCGGCAAGACGTCGACGATCTGAAGTGGTGTTGGTGAGGTGCAGGAAGTGGCCGGACCTTACGTGGTGACGGAGTTTCCCCTCGTCTCTCACTCTCAGATTCTCTCTCTCTCTCTCTTCTTCTAAATCTCTCTTTCTCTTGTTCTCTCTCTCTCTCTCACACATCCGCGGCTCCTTCCTTCTCTCTCTCTCTCTCACATCCGTGGCTCCTTCCTTCTCTCTTTCTCCCTTGTAAATGGAGGGCTTTAGGGTGTATTTATAGAGGTTGATAGCTTGTGTGGCTTGCAAGAGGGGTTAGGGTTTGTGAGTGAGGTCGGTGGAGAAGGGGGGAAGGGATGTCGGCTGTCCACATGCACACTCACACACACCTATTAATGCATTCACACTTTGCACTTCCCACATAGTATTTATGTAATATTTGTATAAACATGTAAAAGTGTAAACTATGTATTACATGTTTATGTATTATGTATGAACACATAAATATTGCACAGTATACATATCACACACATATATATAATAAATTGTCAATGTATTCTTGTCGGTGATTCATCTCGAAACGTAATGTCCGGCAATTTGGCTGAGTATTCAATTCAAGCCATCATCAAATTTAATTTACCAGGTCCTGTTGACTGTCCGGATCGAATTGAGTTTAACTGAGCAATTTCGGTTAAATTGGATCCAATTGGGCCGAACTGGGCTTAGTTAGAGTAAACAGAGTTCAACCAGGCTCATTGGGCTAAAGTGCGCTCAACCGAGTTAATTGGGCCTTATCAGGTTGATTGGGCCCAATTAAGTCAAATAAGTCAATCGTCTATTTGACATGATGTGTATGGCCAAATCCGGTTGTACTGCTTTAAGTCCTGATTATCGCGCTTTGGGCGGTGTATGATGACAGCCCGGACAAAATTGGGTGTCGACAGTTGCCCCTCTTTTCTAATTCTTTGAAAAAGGATTAGGAAAAGAAAAAAAAGATACCACATTTTGTCCGGCGAGAGAGACGAGAGATTTTCTTTCGTATCCGTTCCCTATTGTGTACTTGAGAGAGAGTGAGGATAGTCGTTCATCCAGTTTATTGTGGTCACTAAGATCAGTCGTCCGTCGATGAAAACAACCCATAAGTATAGTCGACTCAAAGGTAAGATTGGAACGAGATAACATGATCCTAAAGCACAGCCGACTTCAAGGATGGAGTTGATTGTTGTAAGATCTAGTCATTCGATGTCGAAGATGACCCGAGAGTGCAGTCGACTCAAGGGTGATGCAAGAGTTTGTGATCATGCGATCAGTCATCTAATGACATAAATGATATTGGAGTGCAGTTGACTCCAAAGACATATTTGATGGAGGTGGTTTACCAGAACAAGCTCGATTTGTATCTTTAGACTTGGTAAGGAGAATAACACATCCGGTTTGTTTCGGAGTTTGGAAAAGATTATTATCGTGAGAACTACACCTCATGAATAAAATGCTCCGAAGTCCGTACAGCCTTCGGGGAGAGAATAATAATACTCATGAGAACTACGCCTCAGAGTGAGAGAAATAGACACGAGAACTACGCCTCGAGACGAGAAAAAGGTCTTCATGAGAGCTACACTTCATGAATAAGAGAAATCGACACGAGAACTACGCCTCACGATGAGAAATGATCTTTATGAAAACGACGCCTCATAAAGAGGAGAAATAGACACGAGGACTACGCCTCATGGCTATAAAGAGTTTTCATGAGAACTACACCTCACGAAGGAGAGGATTTGACACGAGAACTACGCCTCGTGGGGAAAAAGAGTCTTCATGGATGCGAGAACTACGCCTTACAATGAAAAAGAGTTTTCACGAAAGAGTGAAAATGACGCGAGAACTACACCTCGACACAAAAAAGACTTTTCCTGGGAACTACGTCTCACGAAGAAGTGAAATCGACACGAGAACTACGCCTTGTGACTATAAAGGGTTTTCATGAGAACTACGGCTCACGAAGGAGAGAAATTGACACGAGAACTACGCCTCGTAGGGAGAAAGATTCTTTATGGATGTGAGAACTATACCTCGCAATGAGAAAGCGTTTTCACGAAAGAGTGAAATGATGCGAGAATTGTGTCTCACGACGAGAAAGAGTTTTCATGATAACTATGCCTCACGAAGGAGTGAAATGACGCGAGAACTATGCCTCGCGACAAGAAAGAGTTTTCATGAGAGCTACGCCTCTCGACAAGGAAACGACACGAGAACTACGCCTCGCGAAGAGAGTTGCATGAGGATTTCGCCGCATTATGAAGAGAATTGGCACGGGGGAACTACGCCTCGTAGCGAGTTGCATTTTAGTGTGAAGATATTACATCCAATTTGTTTCTCGGACCGGTGAAAGAAATAAGCCCGACTTACTTATCGAGACTTACGATGATAAGATGTAGTTGATGCAATTTTGCAAGCTTAATTTGTGTCTCGGGAATCTGTTGGGAATCATTTGTGCAATAGTGGGCATGAGTCGTTGTTATCTGTTGTTGATTGTACATGCAATGTGGAAGTTGTCGTTTGTGAAAATTTCTGTTTTGAAAAGGATTTTGTCAAAAGTTTTTCTTTTTGAAAATGATTTTATGCTGAAATATGTTGCGTGGAGAAAATCTGGCCAATCCGACTATTCCAAAATTCATTGCCCTGAGCATCTTCCTTCTTCTGATCCTCTTTTTTTTCTTTCTTCTTTTCTTACTTTATTCTTTGTCATATTTTGGTTTGATGTTCCCTTTCGGGGTTTTTTGTGTTTGGAGCTCAATCCTCATCAAATTTCGAGGGAGAAGTTTTGCCCCAATTTTGAGTGATGGCACATTTGTCCAAATCCTTTTCTGCCATTGAGTTTTGCTTCTCGAAAGTACTCTCTTATATTTTTCGGTAAACTTCCTCTGGCACTTCAACATTGTATTGCATGGACACAGTTTGTACAACTCGTTGAAGTGCACTTATTTCCTGCTTTTGGAATTCTGTGCTCACAAACCTTTCTTCATGTTGATACTATTTGTCAATTTACTTGCTTCCTCTGAAAATTGCTCCCAAATTAGGCGCTCGTTTTCTTAATCTTTCCTTCAATACAAGTTATGCGGAGGCATATTTAGCCTTAACTTGTCATGATATCTATTATCCTTCTCGTTCGTTTGCAGGTTTCTTTTCTAGATTTTCCGAAAACAATCTAAAGTCTGAACCTCTAAGGTTGGAAAGTTAGCAATTTGGAATTAAATTTCATTTATAATAAATTTGCCCCAGTTTTTAAATGCTGGGGTAGTTTGGCTGATGTAGATATTTTGTGAGGCTTGATTATTGAAAAGTGGAGTTCCTGAGACGACGATTTTTCTAAGAAGATTTGCGTTGACGAGGGGGAACTTTTCAGCTTACGATTATGTGGAGTAGTGACTGATGCGTATAAATCTTGCAGAATGTATTTCGAATGCATGTTCTTTGTTTAACATAATAAAGAGAATGATTTGCAACTTGTTCTGCCCTAACTAGTTTTGCCTAGGCCGCCTTTTTCAGGTTTTCGGCCTAGTGGGCTTCTTCTAAATGTTCTTGTAGAATGAGTTCGTTGGTGGTGCCCCATAGCTGTATTTGTGGGCCGGTCTAGATTTGACCGTCTTTTCTTTTGAGAATATAGGTGGATATTCTGACTCCGGGTGCATGTCTGCTTTTTTGATGGAAAGATTTTGTAAGGTATTATACACAAGAGATTTTATAGGCGTTTTGAGACTTTTCTTCTTCTATTTCTTCTTTTTTTTCCTTTTTGCTCATCCTTTCTTCTTCTTCTTTTTTTTTTCTTTTCTTTTTTACTCTTCTTACTTTTTTTTTATTTTCTCCTTATTCTTTTCTTTCTTTTTCTTTCTCTTCTTTCTTCTTTTTTTTTCACTCATTTTCATTTACTTTCCCCTTTTTTTTTTTGCCAATAAGGAAAAGAAAAGTCGTAATTGAAGTTATTTGGCCCAGTGCACTTGCCTACCCACAAAACCTTTCCGTTCGTTGAGCCAAAAATGATCGCAGAGTATTGTTTCATTACTCAAGAGTTACTTTTGAGTTTGAGATGCATGTGGCGCTGTACATTTTCTTTCCCTTTTCAAAATTTTTCTCTTTTTTCTTTTTGATTTTTCTTTCTTTTTCTGTATGTGGCAAGTTGCTAGTTATATTTTATTATGTTAATTGAGAATATGCATTGTCCTTTACATTTTACAAAATTTATATATACTAGCATAAAAGGTATAACAAAGGAATGTTCATGACAAATGAAGAACATGAGACAATTTATATTTAAGTTAGTTCATTCCCAAATTGTATTACAAAAACTCTCGCAACTAGAGTGGTTTGTGCGAAAAGACAAAACGTGACCAAAGGAGAAGAGTGGATACATATCACAATATGCACTATACTAAACATGTATCCTATCATATTGGTAGAGGAAAAGATTCATCAAAAATATGCGGCAGCTTGCCGTGGGTGCTACAGAAAACCACTAATCGTGAAACAAGTTTGGTGTCATCTCATTTATCCCTCCGCCTGTTTGTTGCTGGTTAGTAGCTGTGTTATTGCGGTGGTCGCTGGCGTAGCATTGTTACGTGAGATTTTTATTCTTCCAGTGTCAATTCAACTCGTTACAATTTGTCCGAAGGGATGTAGCTAATTTTCAGTGGAGTGGCCTTGGCGCCATATGTTAGTCTACAATACGCATTTACATCTACAATCTTGGAATGTGGCTATGAATTTTGGTCGGCTAGGGAATGGGCGTGAGCAGACTTTCTGCAGCGCATTGTTTAAACACTTCTTTTTGAGACACGGGCAGGGGTTCCCGAAAAGCCTGGCGAGGTCGCTGGGGCTGTTGTTGCTGAGTAAGGGTATGTTACTGGATTTGATAGGTTCTGCAGTGACCTGTTGAGGGTGCCGTGCGTGATTTGTTGGTATTGCTGATAAGGGCAATTCTGTCGGTATTGATTATTTTGCTGAGGTGTTTGATAATATCTACTGGCCTGATATTGCCCCGGAACTCGATATATGGATTGATTGTAGTTATTGCCCCCGCTGATATTATGCACTTCTTTTGTCTTTCTTCTTGTTTTTCGTGTCGTCAGGCGATTTGAAAATGTTGTCTTGGGCTAGTTCTATTCGGAGGCCTGCCGTGATTATTTGGGCAAAAGTGAAAGCGATGGCACATGCAGTGCGTATCTTATCATCCAAACAACTCAGAGTCATAAACTCATCAATAAGTTCTTTTTCTGTCATCGGGGGAGTAATCTGGGCAGCCATGTTCCTCCATCTCTGGGCAAAAGTGCGAAAGTTCTCATTCTTATTAGGAGTCAGGGCCCTCAGTGTAGTTTTGTCTGGTGCCAGATCCTTATTATGCTGATAGTGGGTCAGAAAGGCGTTCGCCAGGTCTTTCCAGCTTTTGATTTCGCTTTTATTCAGATTTAGGTACCATCGGATGGCTGGCCCTTTTAGGCTTTTTTGGAAATAATAAATCAGCATTTTCTCGTTCTTGAGGTATGCCCCCATCTTACTGCAGTACATTGAAATGTGGACTTGAGGGTCTTCAGTACCATCATATTTTTCAAAGTCAGGAACCTTGAAGTCTTTGGGTACATCGAGATCTGTGACAATGCAGAATTGTGCCAAGTCCATGGTTCCTCGGGCGCCTTCTAGGTTGTTCAGACGGTCTAGGATTGTCTCAACTTTTTCTTGTATCTGCTTATCCCCTAATGGATCTACGTCAAGTTGCTGGTCAGGATTGGCAGGTGCCAGTATTGTTACAGGATTAACCGGCTGGAATGTTTTGGCTTCTGCTTGTATGGGCGGGATGTGTTGTGGCATACCATACTAGACTGAATCAAGTTGCGCAGGTAGCACAAAAGGGTCATATGGTGTCTGTTGCGCATGCTGCCTCTCTGATGGTAAAGCGGCTGATGAGCTCGGCTCCTCCATAGGTTGAGCTGTTGTGTTGGTACCTCTATGTTCAACGAGTAGTGCAATAGTAGTCGTGAGGCGCTCCAGTTGTTTGTTCATATCTTCCAACCGTCTTCGCAGTTCTTCATTATCTTTCCTCAGCTGTTCATTTACTTCGTTGTCCATAATGGGTGCAAGGGTGTGATGTCTCG
>MJHO01000265.1:106270-154364 GCA_002076135.1 Xerophyta viscosa
AAATTTGAGTAAAGAAATTTGTGCAAATATGAATATTCACAGTTGTTGAGAGAAAAATCCAAAAAAATTGGGTTGAATGAAATTGAAAAATGTGTGCTTTTTGTTTTATTGATAATTTGTGTGCCACTTAGACTACATGCTGATTGGGTGAATTATGGGTGCCTATAATGGCTGGGCTTACGGACTACCCACGACATTGTACGTAGCTTCCGAGTAATCCCAGTGTTTAATCTAGCAGTCTATCATTGCTGGGTTTTCCCTACCGATACCGGTGCACATGGTACATCTGCTCGGTGTACTACCCAGATAACTTTTGACTGTGGGTAAAAAGGGCCAGGCATTACGGACTACCTACGTACATTGTACGCCAAAGCTCCGATTGGGGTTCCCGGTAAATAGGATGGTAATATGCCCTGGGTTATACATGCAATGCAGGAAACATTAATAAAATATCTTATAAAAGACATCATAAGTAAAGCATGTATTTGTATGCTTAAATATAAATCTAAATTAAATTTTAAATCACTTAAAAACGAGCCTGACGGGTCCCCAACGGAGTCGCCATCTGTTTGACGACCTTCTTCCGGATGGGGGAAAAAAGTTTTAGAGTCGCCACCTAATTTTTATAAAAAAATTAGGAAACCTGTGGATAAGGCACGTTTTGAGATCTTTAGGTTCGTTCGTCGGTTACGTGTGGGGAAGACATGACACCCCACAGCGTCCCTCCGAAGAGGGTACTCTTAACTAAGTGATTAAAATTATCTAGAATTTGTAATTTAAACACATTTTTTATTATCTTTAAATATTTGCATATTTATTTATCTGCTTATTATGAATGGAGAGATCGGTATCCCCTTACTCTCTAAATTAACTTTTGAACAGATACATCAAAAATGAAGAAAATTATATTTATCAGGGCAATATCCATTATCCCTGTTTTATAATATTTTTTATTTGCATGGGATTTGATTAAAGAAGCATAAATTTGAAAAAAAAAATAGATAAAACAATTTACGGGGCTCAGCACTGATTCTTTTTCATTGTCCAGGACGAGTTGAGATTTGAAACATCCATCTCGCACCTCGACTCGCATATTATTTTTATGGAATTTTTTGACTTCGGATAAATATCCATTTCGTCCGAATTCTATTTGTTTACAATATAAAAGTTCGTATCGAGTTCTATAATACTTACACGAGGAGTTGGGATTAAACCAATATCCATCGATTATCCCTTGAACTTCCTTTTTATTACTAAGTGTTAGTTTCGGGAGAAATATCCATTTTCTCCGGAATTTGATTTATACATTATGCACATGCGATATTGTCTAATATAATATTTAAAAAAAATAATAATAATAGCAATAAAAATGATAATTATAAAAAAAAATGAAAAAAGGAGGCTGGGCCGCGCGCAAGCTGGGCTGCGCGCGCGGCCCAGTTCAATAAATAAAAAAATAATAAAAAAAAAGATTGGCGACCGGCTAAGCCGGTCGCGTCTTCCTCGTCCGAGCTCGCTGTCGCGAGCTCGCGACAGCGAGCTCGGGTCGTCGCCGGCGTTCTCGCCGGCGACGGCGAAAACCTCATCTGTATATGCTTCCTATGGTTTTCAACCGTTCCCGACTCACTAGTGACGTCAAAATTTGATTCTAACGCTTCTACAAGCATGTTTTCGAGTTTACGATTATTGGGGACGTTTCGGACGCCGGCGGGTTTCGCGACTGTAATACTCGTTCTTAACTATATCTGGTGTCCTGAAGTCATTGGTGAAGTCAAAACTTGATTTAGATGAACGTACAATAAGATATAAGGGGGTGCAAGATTTCGATAATTTTTCGGCCGGCGGCGTTTTTCCTCGCCCGTCGCGAGGGGTCCGACCCTCTCGTTCGTTCCCCCACGTTCTATAAAGTCCAGAGATGTTTTTTTTTTTAGTCGTTTATGGTGTTAAGTTTAGTTGGCGTTTGACCTTTATATGTTTTATACGATTTTTCGGTTTTTTGGCCGCCGCCGGCGAGGCCGACGGCGAGCGCCGTCGCAAACCGTTTATATGAGTTCTCAGGAGTGTGTTGGATAAGTTATGAGTTTACAAAAAGAGTTTTCAAGAATGCACCTTGGTTGTGGTTTTCGTCCGAAGGTTATAGGCAATGTCGGCGGCGGTAACTCCGAACTTCGTTGCGGGGTCGACGGCGCCCGAAGGACGCCTCACACGAGCTGCAGGCGAGGCTGTAGGTGACAGCCGATCTCTCATCTCTCTCTTGGATCTCTCTCTCTCTCCAGGATCCTCTCGCTCTCTTTTTTTCTTTCTCTCTTTTTTTGTTTTTTGTTTTTTTTTTTTTTTTTTTTTTTTTGCTTTTTTGCTGCTCTTCCCCCACCCTCTCTTTTGGGCGTTTTTAGGGGTATTTAATAGGAGATAAGTGAGTGGTTAATAGGTGTGAATGCAATTTGATGGTTGCTTGGAGGAAGGAGGCAAAGGAAAGTCGGCGGTGAAGTGTTGCTGCGGCTGTTCTTTCATCATCTTCTCCCCTTCTTTTTTTTTTTTTTTTTTTTTTTTAAAAATGTATGCATGTATATATATGTGAGTGTGTGTGTGTGTGAATGTAGTAATGACAGGGAGAGGGCAGCTGCAGCAACTGCTGCTTCCTCTCTCTCTTTTCTTTTTTTTTTTTTAATTTTTTCCAAATAACATATATGTATATGTGTAATATCCTTATATGTGCATATTTCATGCGTTTATAATATATAATATATATATATATATATATATATATATATATATATTATAATATAGTCTATGTAATCGAGTCGATATAATGTCCTAATAGCTCGAGTTGGATCTAAACCGGGTCAGATTAAGCCGAAACTGGTGATTTGGGAATCAATTAGGCTTGGTTTTTGATGTGAATCAGACCCAAATCGGTATAATACGAGCAATCTTGGGCTTAATTTGGTTTAAAGTGCGCTCAAACGAGTTAATTGGGCCTTATCTGGTTGATTGGGCCCAATTAAGTCAAATAAGTCAATCGTTTTTATTTGGATTATGATGTGTATGGCCAAGTCCGGATTGTAACCGCTTTTAGTATGATTAATCGGAATTTGGGCGGTGTATGCGAGAAGCCCGGACAAAATGGGGTTATCGACACAACTCACCTAACTGGGTCTTCAACTCTACAAATTCTGCTGGCGCCATCCTATAAGGTGCCTTGGAGACGGGAGCTGCTCTAGGCACTAAGTCAATCTGAAACTCAGTCTCGCGCTCCGGTGGCAACCAAGGCAACTCCTCTAGAAACACATCAGCAAACTCACATACAATCAGAATACCCTCAAGTTGACCTGCCTCAACATGCGGGTTCATTAAGTATGCCAAGTAACCGGAACAACCTCGCTATAGAAGTCTATTTGCTTTCAAAGCATTAATAATCGGGACACCCTTCCCCGACTTATCACCATAAAAATGAAACTTAGGAGAACGTGAAATTCTAAGCGTAATTGCCCCGGCGCGATAATCAATCCTCGCAGAATGTTAACATATCCAAAATCACATCGAAATCGGATAGGTCAAGCACAAATCAAATCCCCGAGTAATACACGGTCCTCGACTCAGATCTCACACCCACGGTAGCAACTATCATACAACAATACATAACCCGCGGAAGTGGTAATCTCAAACAATCAATCATATACAAGATATCGGGTAGGTAATCTAACAGCAAAATTCTCGGAAATTAAGAAATGCGTAGCACTGGAATCAAACAAGGTAAATGCTGGAGTGCTGCAAACTGATAGGGTACCTGTGATGGCCGAAGAGCTCATGCCTGCCTCCTCACTGGTCAACCCGTGCACCTTGCCCTGCACTCTCGGCGGTTGCCCAGCCCACTCCTGAGGCACAATAGGTCAGGGTGCCGGCTGACCCTGTGGTGGCTGCAGCATCTACAACGGCGTAGGCTGCTGCGATCCATCCTAGCGCCTAAACTGTCTTGGCTCCGGACAAACGTGGCTAACATGTCCCTTCTCGTGGCAGTTGTAGCACTCAATATCTGGTCTCCACTTCTGCTTGTTACCCTCCCCACTTAGAGTGGTGCGGTATCGGTGGTTTCGTCCTGTTTTCTCTTCTTCGGCCATTGTTTGGCCTTCCCTTTCTTATCTGCTTGTGACCTCTCTACTGTGTACCTCTTCCAGCCTGCCTTGATGTTTTGGGCCTTTATTAGGGTCTGGTGCATGGTAGGAAACTCTCGTCACCACCCATCTTATTCACGATCTCCCCTCGCAACCCATCATGAAACGTCCTCGCTAACACCTCCTCATCGGCCAAAAGGTAGGGAGCATATTGGGAAAAGGAGACAAAACTTGGAATAGTATTCCCAGACGGACATTTCCTCCTGCCTCAACTGCTCAAACTTTCGCTGCTTCTGCCTCTTTACAGTCCCGGGAATGTATTGACGGCGGAATAACACCAGAAAATTGGTCCAACCACCGAACTGCTCAAACTGCCCCTTCACACTTCTCCACCATAGCTCCGCTGCGCCGGTGAAAGTGGAGGTAGCCAAAGCCATACGGTACTCATTCGGACACATCAGAATCTCAATGTTCTTCTCCATATTTAGCACCCAGTCATCGGCTTTGTCGATGTCCGCACTACCCTCAAATTTCGGCGGATTCCTTTTCTAGAAACGGCTCCAATAGTCGAGGCAATCTTTCCTTCTCTGATCCTCAGCAAGAACTAGCGATGCCTCAGGCTCAGCCTGAATAACTGCTGGAACTGGCTTTACTGTCGGAGGCACGGCTTGTTGGGCCTATCGCTCAGCCAACAACGCTGCCGCTACAGCCTCCTGAATCATCCTAGCGAGATCCGCACCAGCCGGCGGCGGATCCTGCTCACCCTAACCAGCGGCACGACGAGGTCATCCGCATGGTGGCATCCTACAATCACAACGAACCGAAATTAACGATATATTCTAATCGTTAGGATGATTCAGGAGGCTGTAGTGGCAGCGTTGTTGGTTGAGCGACTGGCCCAGCTGGCCTAGCACTCGTTTGCACACACCATCATTTTTAACAAGTTTTCGTTTCTATAAAGCATTAAGCTACACCAAGCTCTGATACCATAAAATCTGTCACGACCCACGACCCGGGGGCCGCGACGGCTTAAGAAAAGAACGCAATTCAAAGTTTGCAATGCGGAAGTTTTGCGTACAAAACCGTGAAAAATGAGGATTAAGCCGAGCTCAGGACTTTCGACACCAGCAAGTAGCCACGGAGGAGGTGGAACCCGCCCCGAATGTCGACTAAGCTTATCAAAGATCTTAAAATATCAATCTCCTCCATTGATATCAAAATATCTAGGACAACCTTAGGTCTGAAATATAAAACACTTATAATAAAAGCTTAAAAAAACTTTTTCGGAAATACCGGTTCAACCTGTATTTTTCTAAAAGATTCGGAGGTGCTGAACCTCTTAAATACATTTATATAAGACCCTAAAGTATCAAAAGTATTTTCAGAAACCATTTAAACCGAAATCAAAATGGCCAAATCCAAAGAGTTTTCGGTCGACCGAAAGTTGAGGACCGGTGGACCGATACTCAACCCGAGAGCTCCAAACACATGCTGTAATAGTTTCGGTCTACCGACCAATATTATCGATCGATCAATAATATCAGAAAAACAGAATTCAAATTTCAGAAATGAGATCCTCGTCACCTCTAAATCCGTATTTCATCTGGGTCTTGAAATCCAGCCTTACACGCCCGAGTATCTATCTTGGATACACGTGTAGGACCTTACAAGCACCCAAAATACGCTAAGACGACGAATTTAAATAAAAAAAACTCTTTAAGAACCGAAATACGATAAAATAAGAGCTAAGTGTATCAAAACTTGCTTTTCAAGTCAAACATTCATTCAAACACATTTGAAGTCCTATACTAGATCAAATACACATGCTCAACCATTCAAATGCCCCACTTGGGGTCTCAATACCATATTTAACAAAATATACACATCTTATATAAAACTTTGGAAATTTATATAACTTTGGAATCCAAAAGCTTTACAAGTGACATTATAAACTTCAAAAAAAGTACAAGCTATTTATAGATTAATGCTTCACTTTTTACAACATTTACTACAACTATGTGTGATTAGTATAAGTACACAAAATATTGTTTATACAATTGCTAGTCCCCAAAATCTAAAATACCTTCAATTTCCCTCTCGCTAGCTACGTCGGCTACGCGAGCTCCTTACCCTTCGCAAACGGATCTGAAAAATAGGGCAACAAAACAGTGAGTCCTTCGATTCAGTGAGCAGTACATCGGTGTCCTCCCTTCAAGCACCAATGCAACACCGCACACAAGAAATCACAAGTATAACCACATCATCATCATAATTGAGAACAAGCATATTCATCATATATGCATAACACAAAAAACATGCTTTAGCTCATAGCAAAGTAATCACCCGACCAAATCAATTAGTTAGTCATTATGGTTCACTTAGGTAAGGTAGGCCCGACATGAACTCCCTAGCCAAGGCACCTATGGACTAGGGCAGTTCCGGACTCCTACACTCATACCAAGGCTTTCGCCCGCTGTCGTCGGGTTTTCATCACGACATAACACTCACGGTAGGGCGACCCCACAGCGCAAAGTGGAGGCTATTCGGACTCTTTACGCCTTGTGCAACCGAGACTCGCACTACGTAGCAATCGCCTGACCAACGCCTGATCCGCAAGGTACTACGCCCACCGTCCTCCGTAGAGGCAATCTCGTCGCCTTAAGTACTATAGTTAGAATCCTCCGCCCCCGATATATTGTCCTCCGGAATCACCACATCGGGCTGACTCAATCGAAACTCGACGGAGATCCAACTTCCGAGCGCCCACATTTTTATTAAGGCACAACAATACGAGTGTCTCTAGAGCTATTTTACTCTACAAATCGAACACATGCTCACATAACAAGACATATCAACATGAATAACATAGTTTTTGAGCAATCCATACAAAGTTCACAATTTGAACTAATCACATTTGTACACAAAATGATGTACTACTCAAAACTAGCACATTTAGCATCACATGAGTATCATATAGCATGTCACATAATTTTAAACACAATATTCAACATCAAGCTAGGGTTTTAATCCGGCTACACATAATCATCAAAATCATTTAAGCACACAAAGCATACCATTAAGCATATACTCACGCATACCAACACACACATACACACACATTTGGTGCTTAACCGCTCACCTCGAAAACAAGCTTCCCACGAGCTCACACCCCAAGACTTTGCGAAACCGAAAATCAAGGTGATCTACGCGTAGAGCAATACCGGGAGAGTGTGAAAATCAAATTTAAATCAAATAAATTCAAAGAAAAGGAGATGAATATCTAGGGGGCTTACCTAGGGCTCCAACACTCAAACTCGCAGGTGGGAATGAAAATAAACCCCAAACAACACTTTAAACAACTCATCACCAACTCTACCTGCTTCGATCGGTCGACTGAAACAAAATCGGTCGACCGAAAATCCTGAAATCTGTAAAAACATATTCAGCTCTAACACTCGGCTGACTCGCTACGGATCACACGCTCGCGCCGACGAGACCCCAACTAGGCTAACTCGTCCCTGACGCGACCACGTATGCATCCCCAAGCAATAGCAAGCCTCTCATGCACATGCAAGTCCAAGGAAAACACAAAGCACACACACACAACATATATGCCAAGGACTTAGCAAAAAGTCAAGTTAACTACACATACAAGACATAGCCAACAAAACAACCAAGAAAGACAAATCGGTCACGGATCTCACATCCCTCCCCACTTAAGGGATTCGGTCTACCGAATCAAACAGGTGAGGAAAACGCGCACGCACATCAGTCTCGGGTTCCCAGGTAGCCTCCTCGAACCGCTGATTGCGCCACAAAACCTTCACCAGCGGTATCACTTTGTTCCTTAAAACTTTATCTTTTCGGTCCAGTATCTGAACTAACTGCTCAATATAGGTAAGATCTGTCTGAACTGGAATCGGAGTCGGTACTGTATCTGCTGTCGGCTCGGCCATACACTTCCTCAGCATCGAAACGTGAAAGACATCGTGAATGTGTGACATCGACTCCGTTGCAAGGCTCAAGTCTGTACGCTGCCGAACTACCTATCCGCTCAACAACTCTAAAACGGGCCCAATAATACCTGGAGCTCAACTTGCCCTTCAACCCAAACCTCTGAACACCCTTCATCAATGCGACGAGACTTTCAAATACACAAAGTCTCCCGACCTGGAACTCTAACTCCGTCGTGACGCCTTATCCTGCGTATGACTTCTGGCAGGACTGAGCAGTCTCCTATTCGCCTGACGGTTTCACCTGAATCTTCTGGTTAGCTTCCTCAACACCGTCGGTACTCGCAGTGCCCGGATCAATCATCTCATCCCAAAATATGGGAGTACGGCATCTTTCTTGCTATACAAAGCCTCATGCGGCGCCATACCGATGCTACTGTGGTAACTGTTGTTGTAGGCAAACTCTACCAGAGATAGGTGATCGTCCCAGCTCTAACACTCGGCCGACACACTACGGATCACACACTCATGCCGACGTGACCCCAACTAGGCCAGCTCGTCCCCGACGCAACCACGCATGCACCCCCAAGCAATAGCAAGCCTCTCATACACATGCATGTCCAAGGAAAACACAAAGCACACACACACAACATGCATGCCAAGGACTTAGCAAAAACTCAAGTTAACTGCCGTACAAGTCATAGCCAACAAAACAACAAAGAAAGACAAATCGGTCACGGACCTCACATCAGAGCAGTACATAACATAACTTATCCAACATTCAAGCAAGCATGCAGAGCAATCGGTCTTTTAGGAGATGATAAAGAATGGCACAATACATTAAACGAAGCATCTTTGTGGGCAACACCGTGTGAACTACGACAATTGTTTGTTACTATAGTACTTCTTTGTGATGTTTGTAACATGCAAGCATTATGGAAATCACAATGGTAAAAAATGACGAACGATATTGTTTATAAATTCGAAAAAGCTTTTCATTTAGTTCATTTGCATATACAGGAATCTTACTTACAAAACTATGTATTGTATGAACTTGAATAATTGCTATTGAACTTTGGGATCTTCGCTAAATGTACACAATCTACCAATGCCAAACGACGGACTAATGAAAGAACTAAACAATAGATTAATTACATAAGAACTTGATTATAACACTCCTGTGTTGAAAGTTGACTTTAACAATATGCTGCAAAGATTTAATCAAGAGCAACTAGCTATTTTGATAAAAATAGTTACTACAGTAGAAAATAATAATGGCGGGTTGTTTTTCATCTATGGGCATGGTGGCACCGGAGGAATATTCTTATTTCAAACAATTACAGCAAAATTTAGATCTGAAGGAAAAGTAGTTCCTGTTGTTGCTTCTTCTGGTGTTGCATCTTTACTTTCGCAATAAGGATGTACTACACATTTTCGATTTAAGATACCATTGACTATAGATGATGCATCAATATGTGAAATTAAAAAAGGGACTCAACTTGCAAAACTTATAGCATGTGCTATTTTAATTATTTGGGATGAGACTCCAATGAATTCGAAATATTGTTTTGAAGTCTTAAATAGAAGTTTATGAGATCTGGTTGATAATAATGAAAAACCGTTTGGGGGAAAGATGATTGTTCTTGGCGGTGATTTTAGACAAATATTACCTGTGCAAAATGCTGCTCCATAGGAAGAGATCATAAATTCATGTATTAACTTTTCCTTATTGTTTTTTCCTTATTCTACATAAGCAGACAACAAATATGCATAGTTCTATGTATCCATAGTTACATACACACATCAGCTACTTCTAATAAATCTACATAAATTCTAACTTTTACAAACGTTTCGTAGGTTTAAAAACTACTATCAAATACAATTTGTCGAATTTCATTACAGACAAGACCACGCAGATGACTCAATAAGTTTGGTAACCATTGCTTCTCTCTTTAATATCTCACCACATCATGTATGCAACAAATTACTTACAATAAATGAGTATCAATATACATAATATAAATTATGATATGTATTTTGACATTGCTCATTTACTATTTCTTTTTAGAATGCTAGATAAAAAATTATAGGAAAGATTACAAACATTGATATTGCACAAGGATGGTACTACGAATCTTGTCCCGAAAAAGAATGCCATCGTGCTGTCAAAAAAATGAACACCATTTACTGGTGTCCTAATCATGTATGACAAGCCTTCCTATTAGGCAATACGCTATTATAGAATCATGTCTATTTTTTTTTTCTCTTCTATTTCATAGCAAAATACTATATGTTATAATAGTTCTTCGTGATCATCTTGTGTATATACGCTTAAAAAAAAAACAAAAAACAAAAAAAAAGTTTTCGAATCAACGCCATGTTAGAAGATACAACAATTACAGCAAAGGTTACCCTATTTAGTGACATTGTAGAACAAATTATCAATGCAACATGCCGCAAGTTAACAATAGAAGATGGATATACATATCAAACAAATCTACCACCACCACTTCAGAATATCATCGGACTTGAGGGATCGTTTGTAGTAACATTAAGCAAGAAAAATCGCCAACAAGATGTTGCAACTTTCATCTGCACAAAATTCATACCCATTACATGTACACCTACGTCATCAAAAAAGCCATCGTACAACAAGCTGTACACTACAAGTTTCAAACAGTAAGAACATCATTAACTTTCTAATGCCTACTCGAAGTATCTAACAAAGTAATACATATAAAAAAAGACTTCCATATCCTTCTTCATGGCTTGATTGTGATGCATTTAGGAACATTGACAAACAAGACTCATCCATCTCAGTTCTAACTAAAAACAGTCCACCGATACAAACTGAAGATGATGTACCATTATCAACATTAGCAACCAAGGAACAAGAGAAGACAAGAAAAGCACAATCTCGGATTAGTCAAAAACTCTGCAAACAAAGTTATAAGAGCTCAGAAGCAAAAAGAAAGAAAAAAACAATGTAAGACTACTAACTTTGTTAAATAGTTTTTGGAAGCACAACTGACTTTGTTCAAATGTTTAAACAGGTAATAATTACGGCAGCTACTAACCTTTTTTTGGCACCACCTGCTATTTTTTTGCCAAATACAGATGAAGCACAACTGTTGTAAAATACTATCTTTAGCATTCTGGAGAAGTTGTGATCATTTTGTTCAGCTGTAAATATTCATACTACTATTTTGCTCAATACTTCTATGCAAAAACTAATGATGTTCTATTTAGTGTAAATGTGAATATCTTTGTAGATGTTTCATCTATTAAATATTCTATAGACCGCAAGAACATGTGTTGATGACCTTCCTCCGTATGGAAAAAGGGGTTGGACTCACCATCTAGATACTTATGGAAATCTAGAAAATCGGGATAAGGCATATTCGAGATTCAAAGGCTCGTTCGTCGTTTAGTTGGGGAAGACGGAAACACCCTACATCGTCCCTCGAGATAGGGTACTCTATGAGTGATTACAATAATTTTCGGTTTATAATTTGCATGAATTTCGGCATGCATAGATTATATCATTTTTTAGTTTACCAGATACGTAAAAAGAGAATAAGTGTACACCTATTACTCATTTTAGTATTTGGATAAATACATTTAAATAATAGAACTTACGATATTGGACCAGTATACACCGATCCTATGTTTATATTTTCCATTATTTAAATGAAATTTGTCATCCACCAATAAATATAACAGATGTGAAGAGTTAAGATAAACCACTCCTTTACAGCTACTATTCGTATGTGAATTTTTCGTTCGTATAAGCTAAGGAGAAGGGGACAACGGTATACACCACTGTTCTATTCCTTATACGGCCGAGGGAGACTAATCTCAAATAACGATATATTTATAGGCGTTGTATAATAAATGAACAAATAAATGTATAGTTCGTATATTATGTGTGTTAAGTATCGGAGATTGCATGTTAATGTAGTAAAAATATTATTTTATTAGTGTTGGGCTCAGCGCGTTTCCGTTTTCTTATCATCGCCCATTTCAATTTTTGTTGTGAATTAGAAAAAAAAAACGAGGTATACACCTCTATTTCTAATTATTTAATTGAATTATAAGTATACATCTATAACTCATTTTATTGAATATGGGTAACTTCTTATGAAATTATTGACTTATAAAATGGTATTATGCTAAAAGACAACAATTAGGAGTATACACCACCGAATATATGCTTGGGTTACAAGCATACACCTATAACCCATCAAAATTGATTATAAATCTATTTAAAACAAACTTAAATCAATTTGGACCCTAAATGGGCTGGACCAGACTAATGTGGTCCGGTCCCGAGCCAATCTAGCTTGGCCCAGATGTGCGCAACGCGTCTGGGCTCGACCAGCTCTCGCGCGGGGCTTAGCCCCGTGCAACCGGGCGCTTGAGCGTGCACGATTTCGGACCATTTCGGTCCGTGACCGGCTTAAGTGGTCGATGACCGGCCAAGCTGGTCATCATCTTTAACCAGACGAGCGCGAGCTCGCACTCGTCTCAATCGCGGCCACCAGCGGCACCTTGCCGTCGGCGGTAGCGTCCAAGGACCAACCTCCCGGAGTTTTTCGACCCTCCCGGATGCAATGGAGATGTCACAAATCGAGTTTAACAACTATAGATGCGTGTTTTCAGCGGTGCAAGTTTCAGTAATAAAAATTATTTTTTGTTTTCCGGCCGTATCGTTCGTTAATATATGTTCTCCTACGTCCACTAAGCTTACTTGACCATTAATGGTGGGACGTTTTGGGGTCGCTCGAGTTCTTGTGAAATATTAGGTTATTTTTATTATTCTCGGCCGCCGCGTCGCCGACGAAACCTCGGTCTGTCGGCTCTTCCTCCCTCTTCGATATCTAGAGAAGATAAAATAATAGAGTTTAAGTGTATACCTTGAGCCTTGAAGCGTGGCAAAACCGGAAGGGATGATGAACGGTTTGGCATGTTCCGGCGAACTAATCCGCGGCTCCCTTTTACCCTCTTCCCGTGCTCTCCTTCTCCCTCTCTCTTTCTTTGGTTCTCTCGATCTCTTTTCAAGTCCCCTCTCTCTAAAATTATCTCTCTCTAAAGGTCTCTCTCTCTCCAAGCTCCAGTAGCCTCCTCCCTTGAGTGCTTGCCCTCTCTCATCTTTTATAACTAAAATCAATACCCCTGTTATCCAATAGACAATAAAAATAAATTATTGCATTGATATTTTACAAAATTTGACTTTAGCCCTTTAATAATTACATACCACTTTTACTTATTAATTGGGTTATAGTGCGTATGAAGTTGACTTTGATTTTATTTTTCGGACAATGTCTGACACCAAAAAATCTAATTACGGATACTGGAATTGACCTTTGGTTAAACAAGGTGCTTTAAAAAATTCAACCGAATTTTGAACTTGTCAACATAAACTGTATATCTGGTATGTGTCGAGTCCATAAAACGTCATTTCAGGCCTGACAAAATGGTGTGTCAGTTGTCGACACCTCGTTTTGTCCGGCCCTACAGTTCGCAATGACCAACGAGTCGTGGCTTAGCATAATTAGGCCTGATTATGTTCAATTAAGTCTGATTAATTTAAGTTGACTCGATAAAGCCTGTTAAGCTCCAAGTAAATCAAATTGGGCTTTATCAGATTCGTTTGGCCCATTTAGTTCAATTTGATTCGATTAAAATCAAAGTCATATTCGTTTCGCATAATTAGAATTTACATGTGAAAAATTAGATGAAACTAAGCACTTTGGGACACGATGAGTTTTGCGCAAATGAAATATAATTTTCAGAACCAAAATTTGTACGTGAGGGTTTAGATTTGCCAAACCTTGCTTTGCACGACCAGATTTTGCAAAACGGTTTCGAGTCTGATTTCGCAAATATGCAAATAATAGGATTTGTTTTGTAATACGAAAAAAATTCAAAGAATCGGTCGAACGCCGCAGCCCACGTCTCGCGTAACCGTCGCGCCTCCCCCCGTGATCTCGCGATCGCGTCTCACGTCATCCGGGTAACCCTCGTTCGTATTGCTATAAATACCGCGTCGCCGATGGCGGAGAGGAGGAGATCGGGAGATCACAAACAAAAAACACGATTTCGCAAAACGCGTCGAATTAGTGGCTGTGAAGCTCGGGAGATCAAAGGAGAGGTCGAAGAGAAGATTGTTGAAGCATTTGCATGGTAGAAGATAGCGCCGGATCGTCGGAAAACGTCAAAAAACCATCACCACCACCCGCCGAGCTCAGGAGCTAAGGTAGGCCCCTTTAAAAGCCAATAAAATTACATTTCTGAGTTCTTTGCTCGTAGGAGATCGTGAACGCCGCCGTTGCGGCGTGGCCGACGAAGCCACCGCGGTCGGAATTTTCAAAAATTTTATTTTTCACCGAAACCTTTAAACGATTATAACTTGCGGTAGAGTCATCAAAACATAATTTTGACATCTCCATTGAATTCAGGACCGTTGATAACCCTTAGGTGCATATATGGGCTTTGTCGACGGGCCGCGAAACGCCGCCGGCCATGTCAGCCGACCGCGAGCTCGCGGCCGACTGAAACCCACTAAAAACGACGACCGACTGAGCCGGTTGTCGATTTAAACTTAACCAACACGCGCGGGGCTAGCCCACACTCGGTCGCGGCCGAGTCCGTTTAAAACCGGCCGAGCCAAGTTGATCAAGACTGAGCCATTTTCAATCTAATCGAGCCATTTTCAATTTTGACCGAGTCATTTTGTTATAAAATGAGTTATTTTGACTCCAATCAATCAAATTTGAAACTAAATTCAACTTTTATCATTTTTATAAAGTTTTTAAGCCTAAAAAATAAAAGATTAAGCCATTTCTAGTATTTTTCAAGAGCAAAAAGATTTCTAAAGCTTAATTAAGTTAAGATTAAAGTGAGACGGCTAACCGATCTCTACACCTTAACTAGATGATTTTTTTTTTAATCCCAAATATTCCAAGAGTTAACTTTTTTAAGTTTAATAAAGTCGAGGTTAGAGTTGAGCGGTTAACCGATCTTTATACCTCAACTCAATATTTTCTAAAATCTAAATATTTTCAAAAACTCTTGCAAAACCGAGATTAGAGTGAGGCAGTTACCCGAACTTTACATCTTGATGATTTTTACAAAAGGGCGATGAAGAGGAAACGAAAATGCGCTGAGCCCAACCTTAATAAAATAACATCATTCACATATTTTTTTTCTTTTTTTACAACACTAGGTATGAAATCGACGGACTTTATTTCTTTTTTGGCGCATATTTTGTTATTGTCATGAAAATGCCTAAAATATTTCAGAGGTTAGGATGAGGTGGTTATCCGAATCTTACACCTTCCGGATATTTTGTATAATGTCTAAATACTAAATGTTCGAATATTAATCAGCATGAAATCAGAATGAGGCGGTTACCCTATTTCTAGAACTTAGTGCTAATTTAATATTCGTAACAAATATTAAAAATAAATTTTCTTTTTTAAATAAAGTTAAACCGTTTAATTGAGAGTACCCTTATTTCGAGGGGCATTGTTGGGGTATCCCGTTTTTCCCAAACGTAATCGACGAACGAGCCCAAGAATCTCAAATGTGCTTTATCCGGTTTCCTAGTTTTTCATAAAAAAACATAGGTAGCGACTCCAAACCTTTCACCTCCTCGGAGGAAGTCCGTCAACAGATGGCGACTCCGCTGGGGACCCGTCAGGCTCATGACAATTAAATGGTTTAAATTTAGTTAAATCACGATTTTTCTTAGAAATTTGAACATTATATGAGTGGCATATTTTATTGGATGTATTGTCTTGGACTGACGTTGATTGTTATTCTTGTTCTTTATACTTTACGACGCTTCACTACACGCACATTTATTTACTGTCAGCATATGCATAACCTCAGGCCTCGACCCGGCCTTAGTTCTGGGATAATATCGAAGCTCGTGTGCAATGCATACGGGTAGTCGTAAAACCCAGCCTTTACCCAGCTCTATATGTTACATGGAATAGTAAAAGAATTGACCGGGCTACTAGTTTGACCTCTGGTGCAATAATGGAACCTATGTGCAATGCATGTCGGTATCCTTAAAACCCAGCCGTTTAAGGTGACCTAAATAGATGCATTGCCTCATTTATGTCAGCACACACCTGCGTGATTAGGCCAAAAGAGAATACGAAGTGTAAAGTCCCAAGATCTATGACAATGCATGTACTATCACCTTTTGAAAATGACTGTACTATCATTCCTATCTTTTTTTTTTCTTTTCTTTCATTTCCCTGATCCAACCCATATATATTATCAGGCTAAATAATCAATGGATCCAGAGCTTGTGACAATGCATATTCACCACACCACCATAGATCTCGAGGCACTCAAGTAATTATGGAAGGATCTGACGGAAAAAGAGAAAATCCAGTGCCGTGACCAGTTTGGCCCTCTATATGATTTGGTCTGCCTTGAAGTGAACTGGGATTTCATTAAAGCAATTGCGTGGTTGTGAAATTCTGACAGAAGATGTTTCGTGATAAATAATGCTGATTTCTGTCCAACAATCGATGAATATAATATTTTCATGAACAGTAAGATTACAAAGTCTACTTCAGTATACACGCCTAATGCAGAGGAAAACCCACCAAGACAGCTAGCCAGACTTATGGGCAGACAGTTTGCCATAGTATCTCCATATATGCTGCAGGATTCAAACATCCGGTTAGAAAAGCTAGTTGCTCTAAGAAATGAACTCATTGCTAAAGATGAAGATGGAGATCACAGAATCAAAACCTTCGTCCTTGCTGTGTATGGACTGATTATTTTTCCAAAGATACCAAACACAATTGACAACGAAATCTACTACCTAATATTCTCCATGTTTCAACGACAAATCAACTCAATCCCGAGCATCCTAGCAGAAAGCTGACATCACTTTAACAAGGTGACTAGAGCTAGAAAATGGGTTTTAGCTGTTGTGCGCAGTTGCTTCAGGTCTGGGCATATTATCACTTTATTGAATCATTCGTGCATAATCCATATCTGCGAATAAATATGCCAATCTCGGATGCTGCAACTGTTAAAGAGAGGCGGACCATAGAAGAATGGAAGAATATTGCATGTTTGACCTCCAGCCCAGATGTCGCACAGTTTATGCTAGAACACAGACCATCCAAAGTCCTAGTAAAATATTCTCCATACAGTTGGGTCCCTATCTTTGGCCCGTGGACCTGCATCAGTTATACTTCGGCTTTGGTTTTGAGACAATTTCAGTACAAGCAGGAATGTTTGGAATATGAAGGATTAGGAGACTTGGAATTTGAGATCTGGGTCCAAGAAGACAACAAAAGGAAGTTACACAAGGATGCAAACGCAATGAAGAAAAGTTGGGAACATCCAAGTTATCGGCTTGTCGAGTCTAATAAAGGGACAAATAAGTGGGAAGAGCCAACACCTATGTACCTGAGAGCACGCGAGCAGACTACAATAAAGATCTTAGCTGATAAACAACCCCGGATAGCCAAAAAGAAAATAAGTATAGATCAAATGTTAGAAGAGGTATTGCAAGAGAAGGAGCAAGCACTCATAAAGGAGTTTGAATGCAAAATCAAAAGCTTGGAGGAAGATAATCGAAACGCAGACATTTCACAAATGGAGCATGTTAGGCTTCTGACAGTAGAACGCGACCATCTCAACCAGATGAACCAGTTGCATAAATCAGATATACAAGAACTCGAGATGCAGAGAGACCAGAAAGAAGACAGAACGGCAAGTGGGAAGCAAATATACAAAAAAGAGATTGAGAAAGAAAAACAGGAGATTACTTACTACAAGGAAGAATTTTCCCGTTTACAGCAGATTAGCGAAAAATCAATCGAGGAAGAAAGAAGTAAATACAACGAGTTAGCATCCGAGATATGAAAACTACGCAAACGACAACGTCTGCCTGGCACATATGTATAAACAAGAGACCAAAAATCCAACAAGAAGTCGACAAGCAGATTGACCATTTGGAAGGAGAGCTAGCATGGTATAAAGAAGAATGTCACCATCTAGACAGAGACTTCACTATCGCGAAAAAGGAAAGCTTTAAACTCCTAGATGCGTAAAGAAGCAGATGTGATGAAAAATATAGAAGATGCCATGCACCCTTTGGCAAATCAGAAGATAGCTGCAGACATCGAGAAGGCACGCTCAGCCTTAAGCCTAACGTGGATATAGCCAGGTGGGGGTTTCGTTTTTTGATTTGTTGTTTTATGATTTATGTTGGAGTTTGTGATTTGTGTTTTAAATATATTTTCGTTGTCCGTGCATGCGTGTTCGGCGTACCGCGGGTGTGTCATGTGGTAGGTGACCCCGTTGGCACGAATGAGTGCTTGGTTGTGTGCGCGTCGGGGTTGGGTGTTTAGTTTTGATCGGTTTTGTGCTGTGCAGAGCACTTTTGGTCGACCGATTCCTATTTCGGTCGTCCGATAGTTGCGTGCAGCCCGTGGATAAGTTCGGTCTGAGTTTATTGTTTCCACCTTCACCTTTCTCACCATCTCCCGACCTGGAAGCTCCCTTGGCCGACCTAGGTGAGTTCCCATCACCTTCTCCCTTGAAATCCTTAGCGATGATCATCCTATAATCTCTCTCCCTCAACTCTCCTTGGTTGCTATTGACCTAGCTCTTCTCCCGGGTGTTTTCGAGTTGTGGTGAGGTCGCGAATTTTGCGAGTTTTCTGCCGAGCCTTCGAGGTGAGTGTTTGGCACCTCTTACTTGTATGTGATGTGGTGTTTGGTGTATGCTATTGAGATGATTTATGTGATAAGTATGATTATATGATATCTAGAATTTTGGGTGAAACCCTAGATTTTGTGATATTTGGGTTTTATGAGCATATTGTGATGCTAGCAATGATGGTATGTGTTTATTAACTGCTAGTATGATTGGTACTTATGATCGATGTTTTTGTAACTATGTGGTTTTTGAACATCGATAGGAACACTTTTGTTATTTTACGGAAATGTTGGATATAATGCCATATTTGGACATGTGATGGTTTGGAAATTTGGAAAGCGTGAAAACCGTTGTATGTCTACAATAGTACTTATGCGATTGGTGTGCCCAATGGTGAGTATTGTTTGTGATAAGATACGACAACGTGAGCGCTAATGAGATAATTGATAAGGGGTGGAAATATTTGTTGGTGGGACTCTTTCGTTTGACTGCATCGTCCGGATCGCTCTCCTGTTTGTCGGTGGAGATAAGACCGGGATCGAAATGGGACGATGGGGCGCCGGGAGTCCCAGTTTAGTTGTCTCGGGAGAGACCAAGAGGGCGTAAGTTAAGGCCAGCCCGAGGCCAGGGTGGCGGCTACGAGACAGGCGAGGCTTGAATCGGAAATTTCGGAAAGGCCGGTATATCAAAGTAACTCCCTTAAGGGCCAAAAGGGATCGCCCCCCGCGTAGGGTACTGGGGGCGCGAATGTGCACCGTGTTGACCAGATCCTTGGTGCTGCGGTACCTAAAGGTGGGTGTTGCGTTGCAAACGTGAAAGGACTAACGGGTGATTAGTCATGCAAACGCTAACCTAAGAAAGTAAAGCATAATTGGTTTGGCATGGGAATTCGTTTATTTATAAGATGTTGATGATTATGATGATGTATTACTTGTTGTATTTGATTTGTGATATGGATTGGTTGTGTGGTGGTGAGAGGTGCCGTGATAGCTATTCTCGTCGCTCACTGAGTCATTATGAGTCACCCCGTTACTTCCTTTCTTTTTCAGATCCGTTAGATCGTGGAAGGCACCGGCAAAATGGTGCTAAATTCCCGACGCTAACTCGGAAAGACTTTGGGAAGGTATATTTTGGAAAGAGTTTCAATTGTATATAAGTTTTAGTTGTATAGCGCAAACATGTAAAGAATTAATGTTGGAAGCACTACTTACAGTTTTGTAATTTTTGGGTGGTTTGTAAAATCTTTAGAATTGTAAACCTTAAAAAAGTTGAGAGGTTTAAATCTCTAAAACATATTTTAAGCTTATGATGTAAATGGATATCTTTTTGTTATTTTGTCTAAAGGAGTCTTCCGGTGGAGCTTGAATCTTTGTGCATGTGTATTTGGATATTTGGGTACTTGTGACATTTGCGAATAAATGAAATTGTGGTTTGATCAAAATTTGACTACTTGGAGTTCTAGAAGTTCGGATTTTTACGTTTTCGAAAAATGTCTTGTTTTTAATGAGATGGGGTGGCTTTTGGTTGAAAAATCGATACCTACATGTGTATTTTGGTTATATGTATGTGAATATATGGTGTTTGAATGGTTTGGAAAAAATGTTTAAGGAAATGGGGTGTGGGTATTGGTTGCTGCAATCATTTTGCAGAACCTGCAGGTATCGGTCGAACCGAAATATTTGATCGGTCGACCCGAAAACTGTCAGCTGTTCTGTTGGGCGTTAGGGTCGCCGATAAATCATCCGGTCGACGGAAAATAGCTCTGGAATTCATCGTCAAATTTGCGTATTTGGTTTCCGAATTTGAATTTTGATGCTTTGAGGGGTTCATATAATTACTAACTAGAGGTTTGGTAGTCTGCAAATTTTGGAAAAATATAGGTCGAGCCGGTATTTCGAAAATACGGTTTTAAGTGTGTTTGCGTAAGGTTTTAAAGAGTTTGGACCTTTAGATTGCTTAGGATCCTTTTGGTTTTCTGGAGATTGATTATGTGGAGTATCTATACAAAACTGAGCTCGGGCTGAGACGAACCGCCTCCTCCGCGGGTTCCTCGTCTCGGACCGAATGTCCAGGTGCGACTTCCATATTTTAAATTTGAGATTTTAAATTTGAGTATTTGATATTGAAACGAACTCCTCGATTGTTTAAGCTTCCGCGAAGCTAATTATTTCAAATTTTAATTTCTTTGCGAAAAATTATTTCCTTCCGTCCGCGGCCCTCGGCTCGTGGGTCGTGACAGTTATGGTATCAGAGTATTGTATAACTTTAGTGTTTCCTAAACAACTAAAACTTGTAAACTGATGGGTTGTCAACACGAGAGTAGGACGATTAGAGTAAATCATTGATTAGGTCGTTGTGGTTGCAAGGATGCCGCCACGAAGGTCGTCCGCGTCGGGTTCCGAGTCCCGGATATGTCGAGTTTTGCAGGGTGGTTCAGATCCGGATATGCCGATAGTTGGCCTCTGCTTGTGGAGAAGTTGTTTAAAACTTTGAATTGTCCCCGATGTGATGTTTCGGATGCTTTAGCGGCTTTTTACGTTTTCGGGAGATACGAACATTGGTTGGAAGAGTGTGGAAGATCGGAATTGGAAGTTTGGTTCATGGGCGATTTTCTAGTCTTGTTCAACGCGACAATAATGTTCCGAATCGTGAAAAAGGACGAAGGAGGAGGAGTTTGAGAGGCTGAAGCAGGGTGATATGTCCGTCTGGGAATACCACGCCAAGTTTATAGCGTTATCAAGATATGTTCCGCATCTCCGTGCTGACGAGTTGCGTATGGCGAGAAAATTTGGAAATGGCCTAAAATGGGACATCATCAGTAGGATGGCAGGAAAGGAGTACGCCATGGTCCATCAAACTTTGGAGAGGGCGCAAAACATTGAGGCCGACTCGGCCCGCGAGAAATCCGAGAGGGTACAAAATGACCCGAAGGGAAAAGGGAAGTTCGTGCCAAAGAAGAAGAAGTTTGGCGTCTCTGCCGATACCCGAACCGTTTCAAGTGGGGAGGGTAGGCAGCCGAGACCGATGTTAGAGATCGAGTGCTTTTACTGCCATGAGAAGGGGCATTACAAGTATCAGTATCCGCGGTTACCGTCGCGATAGCAGCAGTCACAGGGGCAGTCGAGGGTACAGTTTCGGCAGCCGCAGCCGAGACCGCAGTATCAACAGTACCGACTGCCGTTCCCGCAGCAGTCCCAGGGGAGTTCCGCCACCAGAACAGCAGGGCAGCAAGGACCGCCACCGAGAGTTCCGGGGAGAGTTAATGCCTTGACGAGCGAGGAAGCGGGTGGTAGTTCAACAGCTATAGCAGGTACTTTACCAGTTTGTAGCTTATCAGCATTTGTATTGTTTGATTCGGGTGCTACACACTCATTTGTTTCGTCGAGTTTTGCTGTTAAATTGCCTGTACATCTTATGAAATATGATTGTATTTTTGAGGTTTCTATTCCTGCGGGTCACGTATTGTTTTCCGATTGTCGTTTTTGTGGGTGTGAGATTTGAGTTGGGGATCGAACTCTACACGCCGATTTAGTTGTTTTGGACATGTCGGACTTTGATGTTATTTTAGGAATGGATTGGTTAGCTGGTAACTATGCTGAGATAGATTGCCGAACCAAAGTCATTTCTTTTAAAATACCGCACATACTGAAATTCAAATTTTATGGTGACGATTTTGGGGTAGGAATTCCTATTATCAGTGCAATGTAGGCAGGCAAAATGCTTGGGCAGGGTTGTGCTGGATATTTAGCATATTTGATAAACCCGTCGTTGGAAACTGATGAACTGAATAGTATTTCAATTGTTAATGAATTTTCTGACGTTTTTCGAGGAATTACCCGGATTAACTCCCGTCCGTGGACGAGTTCAGATTGAGTTTGGTAGCTGGAGCGACCAATACCATGGCACCTTAGAAGGCTACTACGGAGTTGGCCGAGCTAAGGCTCTATCGAAGAGTTGTAGATAAGGAGATTCAATCGACCGAGCGCATCGCCTTGGGGTGCACCGGTTCTTTTTTGTCAAGAAGAAAGATGGGAGTTTAAGGATGTGTTATAGATTATAGCAGCTTAATCAGGTTACGGCTAAGAATCAAATATCCTTTTGCCTCGTACGATGACTTGTTGACAGTTAAAGGGAGCCGCAGTGTTTTCGGAACATGATTTGAGGTCAGGGTATTATCAGTTGAGAGTTGAGAGATGAGGACCGTGCAGAAGACAGCTTTTCGTACTCAGTATGGTCACTATGAATTTCTTGTTATGCCGTTTGGGTTGACAAATGCACCAGTAGCGTTCATGGACATGATGAGTCGCATTTTTCGACCCTACTTAGACCGTTTTGTGGTGGTATTCATAGATGATATCCTTGTATATTCCCTAGTGAGGAGGATCACGCAGATCATTTGAGGCAAGTCTTGCAAGTTCTTCGCGAAAGGCAGTTGTTCGCGAAATTTAGCAAGTGTGATTTCTGTTGACTGAAGTGCACTTCTTGGGACACGTAATCTCTCGCGAGGGCGTGGCGGTAGACCCGGCAAAGGTTGACGCAGCCCTACGATGGGATCGACCCAAGAATGCGACCGAAGTACGTAGCTTTTTGGGTTTGGCTGGTTATTATCGGCGTTTTATTGAGGGCTTCACGAGGTTAGCTAATGCGTTGACTAAGCTTACCCGGAAAGTCGTTCGCTTTGAGTGGAACGATGCCTGTGAGCAGAGTTTTCAGAAGTTGAAACACTTGTTGACTACTGCACCAGTTTTAGCCTTACCCGATGATCAGGATGGGTTTGTTGTATATAGTGATGCGTCTTTTATCGGTTTAGGGTGTGTGTTGATGCAGAGGGGCAGAGTGATCGCTTATGGCTCTAGACAGTTGAAAACCCTTGAGGGTAATTATCCTGTACATGATCTCGAGTTGGCTGCGGTGATTTTTGCTTTGAAACTGTGGAGACATTATTTATACGGGGAAGAGTTCGAGATATATACCGATCACAAAAGTCTACAGTACATCTTTTCCCAGAAGGAACTGAACTTACGAGAGAGGCGATGGATCGAATACTTGAAGGATTTCAAGTGCAATATCTTCCTGGGAGGCGAAGTCTAGCGACGCACTTAAGCGGAATGAGCTTCATCTCGGCTAGCTGGAATATCTATGAGAGAGTGGGACTTGGCGGAGCAGTTTACCCACCTGGGCATACGCGCGTTTGAGCGTGAGCCGGGGGTTCTGTTCGCCATATATCGTGTCGAGCTGGAGCTACTTCAGAGGCTGAGGGAGGCACAGCAGGACGACACCACCTTACGGGAGATACGTGGACGCCTTGTGTCTGGAGAGATATCAGAGTATCGTGTAGGTGCTGATAACATTATCGGATTCAGAGGCCGGATATGCGTGCCGAAGTCGGAAGAGCTAAGACATCAGATTTTATCGGAGGCGCATAGCAGCAGATTGTCAGTCCATCCAGGAGGAACAAAAATGTATAGGAACCTACGGCAGTAGTTTTGGTGGCCAGGTATAAAGAAAGACGTCCGACAGTTTGTAGTGCAGTGCACAATTTGTCAGCAGGTGAAGGCAGAGCGACTTAGGCCAGGTGGTTACCTTCAGCCGTTGGAGGTTACGTCGTGGGAGTGGGAGATGTCCGAAGATTTTTATTCAGCACTTACGAGGACGAGACACAGTTGCGCTATATTTTGGGTAGTGTGTTGACGTTTGACGAAAGACCGCAATTATTCCTCCCCTCCCATGTTGGAGCACCTTTACACCGAGAGTTGGCCGATCTTATAGCGGAGATCGTTAGGTTAACACGGTGTTGTACCGTTGAGTATTGTATCCGACCGTGACCCTCGTTTTACTTCGCGCTTTTGGCGAGCATTTCAGCATCAAATAGGTACTGATCTGAGGTTTAGCACAGTGTATCATTGACAGACAGATGGACAGTCAGAGCGGACTATACAAACTTTAGAGGATATGTTACGGGCGTGTGCATTGGATTTTAGCGGTAGTTGGGACGAACACTTATCTCTGGTAGAGTTCGCCTACAACAACAGCTACCATAGCAGTATCAGCATGGCACCACACGAGGCGTTGTATGGCAGGCGATGCCGTACACCCTTGTTTTGGGACGAGTTGGTGGATGCGGGGGCTGTGAGTACGCATGTTGTAGAGGAAGCTAACCAGAAGATCAAAGTGATCCGTCAACGACTCGTGACCGCACAGTCCTGTCAGAAATCATATGCAGATCGACGACGTCGAGCATTAGAGTTTCAGGTCGATGACATAGTTTTCCTTCGGGTGTCACCGTTGAAAGGGGTGCAGTGGTTTGGTATGAAGGGCAAGCTGAGTCCGAGGTTTATTGGTCCTTTCAGAATTATCGAGCGGATCGGCAATGCAGCATACAGATTAGACTTACCGGAGTGGCTTTCACATGTGCATGACGTTTTCCATGTTTCGATGTTGCGGAAGTACTTGGGCGACCCATCCATCTACTCGTTTGTCGTCACTTTCCCATTTCCAGGGAGGATCTCACTTTGAGGAGCGGACGGTTCGTATTCTCGATCGGAAGGACAAGGTCCTAAGGAACAAGTCGGTTCCTCTTGTCAAGGTTTTTTGGCGCAGTCAGCGGTTCGAGGAAGCTACCTGGGAACCCGAGCCTGATATGCGTGCGCGATTCCCTCACTTGTCTTGTTTCGGAGGACCGAAACCCTTGAGTGGGGAGGGTTATGAGGTTCGTTGTTTGATTTGTTTTGTTTTATGAATTATGTTGGAGTTTGTGATTTGTTGTTTGAATTTTTTTCGTTGTCCGCGCATGCGTGTTCGAGCGTTACCGCGGCGTGTCATGTGGTGGTGACCCCGTTGGCACGAAGGGGTGCTGGTTGTGTGCGCGTCGGGGTTGGGTGTTTAGTTTTGATCGGATTTGTGCTGTACAGAGCACTTTCGGTCGACCGATTCCTGTTCCGGTCGACCGATAGTTGCGTGCAGCCGTGGATACTTCGGGTTCCTGAAGTTTTTGTTTTACCCCTTCACAGGGTTTCTCACATCTCCCGGACCTGGAGCTCCCTTTGGCCCGACTAGGTAGTTCCCATCACCTCTCCCTTTTGATTCCTTGGCTTTTGATCATACTTATCTCTCTCTCCCTCACTCTCTTGGTTGTATTGGACCTTAGGCTCTTCTCCCGGGTGTTTTCGAGTTGTGGTGAGGTCGCGAATCTGCGAGTTCTCTGCCGAGCCCCTTCGAGGTGGAGTGGTTTGCACCTCTTACTTGTATGTGATTTTGGTGTGGTTGTATTGCTATTGAGATGATTTATGTGATACAAGCATGGATTATATGATATCTAGGCATTTGGGTGGAAACCTAGATTTGTATATGTGGTTTATGAGCATAATTGTTGTGCTAGCATGATGGTTAAATGTTATGTTATTACAACTTGTAGTATGATTGGTACTTAGATCATGATTGGTAACTATGTTGGTTTGAACATCGGATGGGAACACCTTTCTTATTTTACGAATGTTGGATATATTGCATATTGTTGGACATGTGTTGGTTTGGAAATTTGTTAAAGCGTGGGAAACCGTTGTATGTCTAACAATAGTTACTTATGCAATTGGTTGTGCCCAATGTGATATTGTTTGAATATAGATATCGACAACGTGAGCGCTAATGAGAATTGATAAAGTAAATTTGTGGTGGAGCTTCTTTCATTGGACTGCAATCGCCCAATCGCTTCCCGTGTTAGTCGATGGAGATCGGACCGGGATCGAATGGGACGATGTAGGGGCGCCGAGTCCCAGTTTAGTTGTCTCGAAGAAGAGGACCGGTGGCGTAGTTAAGGCCAGCCCGAGGCCAGGGTGGCGGATACGAGACCAGGCAAGGCTTGAATTGGAAATTTCGGAAAGGCCGGTATATCAAGTAACTCCCTTTAAGGCAAAAGGATCGCTCCCGCTGAGGGTACTGGGGACGCATGATGCACCGTGTTTGACTAATTTCCCTTGGTGCATGCGGTACCTAAAGGGTGTTTTGCGTTACAACGTGAAAGGACTAACGGGTGATTAGTCAAGCAAATGCTAACCTAAGAAAGTAAAGAATAATTGGTTTGGTATGGGAATACGTTATTTACATGATGATGTTATTGGTTATGGCAACGCTTTACTTGGTATTTATTGGCTTGCGTTGTGGTTTGGATGTGTTTTGGTGAGAGGTGCCGCGAGCGATATTCGCGCCGCTCACTGAGTCATTATGACTCATCCCGTTGCTTTCTTTCTTTTTTTTTTCAGATACGTTAGATCGTGGGAAGGCACCGGCAAGAGGGTGCTAACTTCCCGACGCTAGCTCAGAAAGACTTTGGGAAGGGTTTCAATTGTACATAACTTTAGTTGTATAGCATAAACATGTAAGGAATTATCTTTTGGAAGCACTAACTTACATTTTGTAATTTTTGGGTGGTTTGTAAACCTTTAGAATTGTAAACCTTAGTTGAGAAGGTTTAAATCTCTAAAGATTATATATTTTAAGTTTATGATGTAAATGGATATCTTTGTTATATTTTTGTGTAAAGGAGTATCCGATTTGGAGCTTGAATCTTATGTCGCATTTGTATTTGGAATCTGGTCTTTGTAACATTGCGAATGATGAATTGTGGTTTTGAATCAAATTTGACTACTTGGGAGTTCTTAAAAGTTTGGATTTTTGACGTTTCGAAAAATGTCTTGTTTAATGAGGATGGGGTGTGCTTTTGGTTGGAACTCGATACCTGCATGTGTATTTTGGTTATATGTATGTGATATATGGTGTTCGAATGGTTTGGAAAAATGTTTAAGGATTGGAGGTGTTGGGTATTTGGTGCTGCAAATCTATTTTGCAGAACCTGCAGGTACCGGTCGACCGAAATATTTGATCGGTCGACCGAAACCTGTAGCTGTTCTGTTGGGCGTGTAGGGTCGAATTTCGGTCGACCGATAAATCATCCCGGTCGACCGAAAATAGTTCTGGAATTCATCGTCAAATTTTGCCTATTTTGGTTTCCGAATTTGAAATTTCGATGCTTTTGAGGGGTTCTTATAATTACTAACTAGAGGTTTGGTAGTCTCAAAACTTTTGGAAAAATACAGGTCGAGCCGTTATTTCGAAAATACGGTTTTAAGTGTATTTGCGTAAGGTTTTAAAGAGGTTTGGACTTTAGATTGCTTAGGATCCTCTTGTGTCATCTGGGGAGATTGATACATTAGTATCCTATGCAAACTGAGCTCGGGCTGAGACCGAACCGCCTCCCCCGCGGGTTCTCGTCTCGGACCGAATGTACAGGTTGCGGCTCTACCATATTTTAAATTTGAGATTTAAAATTTGAGTATTTGGGATTTGAAACGAACTCCTCGATTGTTTAAGCTTCCGCGAAACTATTTATTTCAAATTTTATTTTTTTGCGAAAAATTATTTCCTCCGTCGCGGCCCTCGGCTCGTGGGTCGTGACACCAGGCCTGTGAACCGGAAAGGACACCAAGACGGTAGACATGAACAACAGAAGCAAGACAAAGTTTGGCACATTCTTTTACCTTTCAAATAAAACTATGAAGATATTTTTTGTACTCTTTTCTGTGTACTCTCAGATTTATGAGATGAATAAAGATGTTTGTTTCGCTCAATCAAAGACTTTGATTATCTATGTGGTGGATGTGAATATGCATTGCTCAGACAAGCTAAGTTGGTGACTTTAGCCTGTAAAATAAACATGTCCATTTTTCTTTTAATTTTCGATTTAATCGCACTTGCTCTCTCAATCATATTTTATTTTCCTTATCAAAACATGATCATTTTTCTCAACTTCACACTATTTATCTTTATTTTTACATAAGACCATCATTGGAAAACCTCCGGTCAAAGAAACAACATTTCACCCGGTCAAAAGGAAAAATCATGGGCACCTATGAAGACATTCAGATCAAACGGCAGAGCAAACTCTTAGAGAAGAACTCCAGCTCGTACGAAAAGAGAACGCGGAGTTAGCAGCACAAGTTCGAGCTCTGATGGCACAAGTACAGAGTAGCCAGCAGCAACAATCATCGTTTCCGGACTTCTTACCTCACCCGCGTGAGCAACATACGGGGTCTGCGTCAGCTTTCGAAGCACCCCAGTCTCAACCCCTGCAAACTTCACAGGAATCATATCAGTTTGAGATTACACCGCCCGTAGCTCAAGCGCCACCGGTCCATATAGCTGCTAATCTGAATATGCCGGCTGCACTTGCTGCGGACACAACCCAGCCGGCAACATCGGAACAATAACCTGGGGAACAAATGGAGTACATTCTTAATAAGCTTGGGGCATTAGAAGGAAGCCAAGGTGCGATAGACCATTCGCAGTTTTGCATTGTTACTGACCTAGAGATCCAAAAAGATTTCAAAGTCCCTGACTTTGAGAAGTACAAGGGGACAACCGATCCTCTTATCCATATCCAGATGTACTGCAGTAAGATGGGAGCTTACCTGAAAAACGAGAAGATAATGATGTACTATTTTCAAGGAAGTCTGACAGGGCCGGCAATTAAATGGTATCTCAATTTGAACAAGAAGGAGATGTACACCTGGAACAACCTCACAAGTTCCTTTTTGCGGCAGTATAAGCATAATACTGATTTTGCATCAGACAAGTTCTCACTAAAGAAGCTGACAATGAATAAGAATGAGGACTTCCGAACATTCGCTCTCAGATGGAGAAACGTGGCGGCACAAATAGAGCCGCAAATGACCGAAAAGGAATTGGTGGATACTTTTATCGACTTAGAGTGCCTGAACACTCAATATAAATACTCTTGTGCCAACACACTGATTTCGCCCACCTTGTACGTACATGTGTCAGGATTGAATCAGCCCTCAAGTCCACCAACGATGACAAGAAAACGGGGAAGAAGAAAGATGATGTTGTACATCATATCGCCGCCACGGGGACGTCTGCTACCCAATTTGTACAATCGCCCTACAAGACTGCGGGCCGGTCCAACTACCAGGTTAAAAATAACCAACAACAATCTCCCGCTTTTTACCATCAAGCTCCAACACAGTATCAGCAACCACCACAGTATCAGCAACAACCACGGTACCGGCAGCAACCACCTTACCAGGTACCACAATATAATGTGCAGCAACATCAACCACAGCATAATCAGGGGAGGACTCGCACCAAGCAGTATCACGAGCCACTTCCTGTACCACAAGCTGAGGTCTTCAGACAGTTTGTAAAAGAGGGGTTGATGTCTCCTATACCCGCCAATCAATGGCAACCACCCTATCCGGCTTGGTATAATGCGAATCTCCATTGCGAATACCAAAGCGAAATTACAGGGCATAGCACTGAAGGTTGTTACACCCTACGTAACAAAATTTATGAGCTCATCAATGCGGAACGAATCAAGCTCAACCCAGTAGAGTAGAATATAGTTGTAGAGGCACCAAAAACAGAAGTCACACCATCTGCAATTAATATGATTGAGTGTTGGGAAGAGGCCGATGAGGATACCGAAGGAGAAATAGATGGCATCTTCAAACTTGAAATAGTTGACAAGAGCAAGGATATCATTATTGAGCCGGAACAACCCGTTACACTGAACATTCCAAACGCACGAATGCCCATATTTGGCAAAAGCCCTTACAATAAACAAGAAAGCCAAATTCTTCCGACATCAACTGTAGTGATCTCCAATATCACTGGGATAGGGGGATCACTCGTACGGGAAAATGCTACACTCCCTAAGATCTCACCCGAAAAGGAAAAGAAAAGCTTGGGGAGGAATCTGCAGAAAAAAGAAGGGACATGTGTGAAGGAAAAAGTGACGAAGGAGGATGTGGAACAGTTTCTGAAATACATCCGAAACAGCGAGTGTAATGTGGTGGAGCAGTTGAGCAAAACTCCTGCAAAAATATCATTACTATCATTAGTCTTGCAATCAGAAGTGCACCGGCAAACTCTATTGAAAATTCTAAATGAGTCACATGTGGCGCAAGATACGTCGGTAGAGCAGGTAGAAAGACTAATTGGCCAAATCCAAGCCCCAAACTATGTCACATTCTCTGATGATGAGCTAGGTTCAGATAGTAGAGGCATAATAAGGCACTTTATATAGCAGTCACCTATAAAGATTATCATGTCTCTAGAGTGCTATTGACAACGCTCCTGTTTCAATGTATGCCTAAGTGTTCGTTCAACTATTTCAATGTCGACATGTGCTATGCGAGGCTACCAACATCATTGTATCGCGTCTTCAACGGAAATGAAAGTCCCGTGGCATTGGAGAAGTAGAATTGCCAATAAAGATTGGTCCTCATATTTTTTATATCGAGTTCCACATTATAGATACAAAATCCTATTATGCTATGCCGTTAGGTTGGCCTTGGATCCATTCAGCTGGGGCAGTGCCATCTTCTCTGCATCAGAAGGTGAAGTATATAAAAAACTGCAGTTTCATTGAGAAAAAAAAAAAAAAAAAAAATTTTAATGGGTTTTTGCTGAACAGGAATACGGTATACCAACAAGCAAACAACCAGCATGGTATTCAGGCTACAGATGAAGAAGAAGGGGAAGAAATGCTAAGGGGATTCGAAATCATTGCAGTAACCTCGATAACATAAGGATCATACATACAACAACCTGCAATGTCAAGGCAGGTAGTAAACGCCGCTAGAGCCACTATAGCGGCTGTAGGGAAGCAAAATTTTAAGCGGAGGATCGACGAGAGCCAACTGTTCATTCAACCCAAGAAGCACGAAGGAACTTTCGGCCGAGGGTTCAGGCCGAAACCAGCTGATATAAAAAGGGCCAAAGCAGATCATGGAGCGCAAGCGCGCTAAATTGGCAGGAGAGCCTTACAAGGAATCACCTATGCATATTCCTCCAACATTACAGGCTTTCCGCTTAGCTGGTTTCATCAATCTGCCCGATATTGAAGACCTGCATATCTCTACTATTGAAGTTGATGATTGTCAAGATGGGGTTAGGAAGATCGTTGCAGGAGAGATAACAGAGAACTACACGATCACCCCATTTGTATTCCCAACGAAGTAATATTCTTTGGTCGTGTTTTCTTTTGTTTAAAGTCAGTCGATGATGTTTGTTATGGTACTTTTTTTTCTAGGGAGCTATTAAATGTAGTTTTCATTTTGCAATTTGACGAACTTCTTGTAATTTTTACATTGCTTATGAATGAAATCTTCCTTTCTCAAATACCACTCCCCAATCTTATGCACGTCCATTTTTCTTATAGGATACCCTCATCTAGTCAATTCTCTTTGAATAACGACAATCATTCAGCTGTTAATAAAGAAATTATTGCTGAAATTGAGTTTAACAAAGATATAGAAGTAGAGGATGAAAAAGAAAAAGAGAGTGTCTCGATACCCCTTGAAGTGCAGGTCGAAACCATAAATATAGGCAATGAAGAGGAGCAGCGTCTTATCAAAGTGGCGGCATTACCGAATGAAGAAGAAAGGCAAAGATGGGTCAAATTTCTAAAGGAATATGAATCTTTGTTTGCTTGGTCATACCGGGATATGCCTGGGCTAGATCCTGATATCGCGAAGCATTCCTTACCAATTAAAGTACATTGTAGACCTATAAAGCAGAAATTGAGAACGATGAAACCTGAGCTGGCAAGTAAGGTGAAGGAAAAGATCGACAAGCAATTAGATGTGGGATTTATTCAACCTGTCGATTACATGGAATGGCTGGCTAATATTGTCGTAGTACTTAAAAAAGATGATCGTATATGAATATGTGTCGACTATAGGGATTTGAATGCGGCTAGCCCGAAAGATGATTTTCCACTTCCTCACATTGATGTTCTTGTCGACCAAGCTGCAATGCATGCAGTTTATTCTTTCATGAACGGGTATTCCGGCTATAATCAGATCTTAATGGATCTTGAGGACAAGAGTAAGACGGCATTTACTATGCCATGGGGAACCTTTTGCTATCGGGTCATGCTATTGGTTTGAAAATGCGGGGAAAGCTTATTTAGAGGGCCATCGGTGATCATATTCATGATATGATTCATAATGGATAGTAGAGGCATTGTCGACTGATCTGGTGGTGAAGTCAAAAGAAGATTGAAGATCAATTCATGTACTCAGGGAGAGTATTCGACAGACTTAAGCAGGTGAAATCTGAAATTAATCCAACAGTTGTATTTAATTTGGAGTTACCTCAGGAAAATTACTCGGCTTTATTATAAGCCAAAAAGTGGTATTGGATTGCCCCGATAAATTAGGGCAATTCAGGAAATGCCTCCGCCAAAGAATCAGGAAGGAAGTACGTGGCTTTTTTAGCCAGACTGAACTAACATAGACGATCATAATCGCAAACTCACCTCCACGTGTGAAACCTATTTCAAACTCCTGAGGAAGGGGCCAGATTTATCTATGGAACAACGAATGCCAAGCAGCATTCCGATAAATTAAAGGATCTTGAATCCTCCGGTATTGATGCCACCGGCACCAAACAGGCCATTATTACTTCATGTGACTGTCAATGAGGAGTCTATGGGAGCACTTCTAGCTCAGCATGATGATACAGGAAAAAAGGGCGTGCCATATGTTACTTAAGCAAAAAGAAGTTTCAATTATTGTTGAAAGTCGCTACTCCTCGATTGAGAAGACATAGTGCGGCAGTTGGCTTGGGTCGCCCAACCGGCTTCGTCATTATCTACAAAGTCACACAATTGCTAAATCTCAAAAATGGACCCACTCAAGTACATTTTTTGAAAACCTTACTTTATTGGACTAACTCGCCCTTATGGTTAGGCGCTACTGTCAATACGAACATTTTTGTATATACAATCAGAAAGCCAATAATAGGGGAGCTTATAGTTGTATCTTGCTGATCAGCCATTGAAGATATATGAGCACAGCATAAGATTCCTGATGAAGATATCTTGGTGACTTTAAATGATGATGGCGATGGTAGCGATGCAACCTGGATCATGCGGTTTGACGGAGCCCTGAATTCGTTGGGCAAAGGAATTGGTGTCGTTTTGATATCGCTGGATGGTAAGCATTATCCAGTGGCCGCTAAATTGAAGTTCAAATGTACCAACAATGTGGCAGAATACGAAGCATGTGCGTTAGGCATCAAGATGGCTCTTGACATGAAGATAAGGAAGTTGTCGGTGTATGGAGATTCAAGCCTCGTTATACATCAGTTACAAAATGAATGGAATACTCGGGATTCGAAATTAACTCCCTACTATGAATACCTTAGCTCGTTGATCAAGAAATTCGACGAAATTTATTTTGATCACGTTTCAAGAGAACAAAACCAGATAGCCGATGCCTTAGCTACACTTGCATCTATGATCACCTTGAATGTCGATGATGAAGCAGAATATGTAGAGACATGTTGTAGAAGCATACCCGCATATGAAATTCTTAGCTAGGAAGAAGAACCGGATGGAAAACCGTGGTATTATGACATTTTATTGTATGTAAAGAATAAAGAATATCCTCCTTATGCTACAGAGAACGATAAGAAGACCATCCGTAGGTTGGCCTTGGGCTACTTCCATAGCAACGATATTTTGTACAAAAGATTGGGCTACTTCCATAGCAACGATATTTTGTACAAAAGATCTTTTGATGGGGTACTCCTGAGATGTCTCGATGATCACATTCTAGTGGTCATAATATGGCAAGGAAGATCTTGAGAATGGGATATTTTTGGCTCAAAATGGAAGTTGATTGCATCAACTATGTAGAAAATGCCACAAGTGTCAGAATTATGCAGATAGAATACACTTACCTGCCAGTCACCTGAACACATTCACCCCTGTCTGGCTTTTCTCTATGTGGGGGATAGATATCATTGGCCCGATTTTCCCGAAAGCTTCCAATGGCCACCGATTCATCTTGGTCGCCATGATTACTTCACAAAGTGGGTAGACGCGGCCTCATATTCAAATGTAACGCGGACTGTAGTGGTAAAATTCCTCAAGAATGACATCATATGTCGGTATGGACTGCTCGACAGGATTATCACTGATAATGGAACAAATTTGAATAATAGGATGATGGATGAGTTGTGCAATGAAATTCAAGATCAATCATCATAATTCGGCACCATATCGCCCACAAATGAATGGTGTTGTAGAGGCGGCTAACAAAAACATTAAGAAGATTATTCAGAAGATAACGGTCACGTACAAAGATTGGCATGAAATGCTCCCGTATGCATTGTTCGCATATAGGATTACTGCCAGGGTTTCGATAGGGGCAACCCCATACTCACTCGTATGGCACGGAAGTTGTGGTATCTATAAAAGTCGAAACCCCTTCTTTGCGCATTATGGCGGAAACGCAACAAGACGAAGAGGAGTGGATTCGATCACGACATGATCAGTTAAACTTAGTCGATGAAAAAAGAATGCCCGCACTTTGCCACGGACAAATTTATCAAAGAAGAATCTCTCGGACTTTTAACAAGAATGTCAAAGACAGATCAGTCAAAGAAGGGGATTTGGTGGTTAAGAAAACTAATCCAGTCATATCAGATCCAAGAGGAAAATGGGCTCCTAATTATGAAGGCCCCTATATAGTCAAGCAGATCTTTACAGGAGGAGCATTGGTGCTAGCAGAAATGGATAACCCCAGTTGTCGAATCACTGTCAACTCAGATTATGTGAAGAGGTATTATGCCTAAATTGTAACGCTGCTTTACTTACAAATGTCAATAAAGACTGTATTTTCTAGGACATTCGATTTGCACTTAAAAAAAAAAAGCCCGCTAGATCTAAACGATCTAGGCAAAACTAGCTAGGGAAAATTCTATTACTTTGGTTAAACAAAATTTTCAGCAAGAATTTGGAATATTAACAAGCTGGATTAATTGTCGTTGTCCTGACGTGCATCTATATTTAGACCCTACCACCAAGCTACTAATGGAAGTGCCTTAAGCTCCACTGTTGTTAAGTAATCCGTTAATCCCTACAGCTCCACAAAACCAAAAGTCAATCCTCATTTACCCAAACTGGGGCAAGCTCATACGCAATGTTCTAATTTTACAGAAATTTCGTCATTTGGCATAACGGACACTTTTTCATTAGCTTACAAGAAACAAAGCGCTAAAATTGATCCAGGTGGATTTGGAATGGAATTAGAAGGCCCGGCGCTGGATGATGTTGGTTCGGGGTGCCCGGCGCGCGCGGGCGCGCGCAGCAGGCGCCCGGGCGCGGCCAGCCTGCACGCGTTCGGTCCGTACCCTCTCGCGCTCGATTCTAAACCATCCTAAATGTTAATACCCTGGGTTAAATCATCAATGAGCATCTTATCCTAGTTTAGGCAAGTGTTCTAGAGTCTAATTAGGTGTCTTTTTACTAATTACTTGTAATTAGAGTGTTTTATCTAGAGGAGCCATGTGTCATTAGTTGAGGTAATTACCACTAATGCCTTGGCCTCCTTTTTGTTATCTTTTTACAGCATTATCAATAAAGATAACCAAAGTTTTCTCCACATCTTCTTCTACCTCAAATCTCTTGATATAGATTTTCATCCAACCGTTGGATCTTCGATCCGATTAAAGATCTTGGTTAGATCGCGGTCAAGTGCTTCGCGTCAAGCACCATTTTCGATCGTGGATCAAGTGGTATCAGAGCTAGATTCGGAATTTTGAAGAGGCTAGGTACGTTGGACGGTGAAGATCATCAAGATGGTGAAGTTGCAGAGATGGAAAGGAGACCAAGGGAAGCCTAACAGGTGCGTAGAGCTAGTTCCATTCAAGCGACGTCCGTGCATGGAGATTTCTTCGACGGAGACGAGGTTGAGTGGCTGGAATAGCAGGTGGCCGAAACTCACCAAGTTGTTGAGACAATTGTATGAAGTCCGGGATGATGGAGGTGACCACTACGGAGCCAAGGTTCCCAAGGTGAAGCGCACGAGAGTTAGTCTTGTGGATGAGCAGAAAAATTCAGCACAAGAAGAGCTGAACATGGCCGAACTGCGGTTGCCCACAAGGTGTTCGATCGATGTTTTCAGTTGCATGGAGAGTTCTCGACCTTTAGGAGGCCAGGAAAGGAGCCTATGGAGGAGGAGACGTTCGTGGGCTCGATAGCAAATGACAAACGACAATGGACCGGCACATATTGGGGCCTATCAAGGTAGAAGCTAAGTTTGATTATTCCAGCTTATGGAGGTGAGATAGTGGTGATAATTTAGGATGCATGGTTAGACCAGTTAGAGACTTTATTTTGCGTTGTAATGAAGTTTACTGATGTTGCAACGATATAACCTTGTGCAGGGTGAAGTTAGTTTCGCATATGCTTCTAATTTGGTGGAATGCATATATGCGTTACCTCATGGATGTTCGCTAGTTGACATGGGATGCATTCAAGGTGCTCGGTAAAAGCAATTTAATTCCCGTGGCATTCTATTGAAGAACGGTGGAGGCGTTGGCAATTACTTTCGCCAAGCTTATCGGTACACGGTGCAAGAGTACATACGGAGTTCATGAAGCGTGCTCTTGTTCTCGGAATCCCGTTTGGATGACTATGACACATTGAGGAAGTACTTGAGTGGCCTTTCCAAGATGATATTCGGGATCACCTCAAGATGTACAATGTGGAGGAACATAGACGATGCTTTGCCAAAGGGTACATTCTTTGAGAGGACTCTACACCCGAAGAAGTATCAAAAGAAGAAGGGCACACATAGCTGCGAATAAGAAGACGCAAAGCGGAGGAAACTTCGAAGAATTGAAGCTAAAAAATCGAGTAGTCAACAAGCCATAGAGAAAGACCACGAATGTGACTTGCACGGCATTGTTGACGTCAAAGTCATTCGGCCGAGAAGTGTTGGAAACTACATTCCGGAGTTACGTCGAAGAATCATCGTCCTCGGAAGAACCAAGGCAAGGCAAAGCACTTGTGATTACGGGAGGAATGCGTGAGGACACCGAGCTGAACCAAGTGATGGCAGCCGACCCTACATTGATGCTTATTGGTGCGTAGTGCGGAGAGTGCTTCAAAAACAGCAAGTATGTTCTTTATTCTGGGAACAGAAACAGAGCAACTGCCGAAGAGGAGAGCTGAAAAACCGGAGTAAAGCAGTTCTGTTCTGGCCGAGAGCAGCAGTGCAGGGGCTGTTCGGGGAGGCAACTTCAAGGAGCAACTACTCATACAGTAGGAAGGCGTACAGTACAGCAAGGTGCTGGAAAAAAATCTGAGCAAGATCAAAAAGTGCAACTCAAATCGGAGCAAGGATTGCGAGCGGCGTTGTTCTTTGTGACGATACGAATCAAGCAACAAGTCGTTGGAAGCCAAATCTTTTGATCCCGGAAAGCCAAATGAACTTGATTCGGACGGATTGCTTTCCGAAGTTGGGTTTGGAGACGCACCTCTCCTCGACCAATTTCCATCGGATGATAAAGGATGGCATGGAAAAAATTGAACATACGATCGCCAATGGTACATTCAAGTTTGCTATAACGAAGGAGTTCATTTGACGAAGTTCACGTGCGAAGCGTGCCAATCGTTGTGTTATTTTATGTCAAGTTATTTTTTGGGAGTCCTTATATCTAGGATCGAGATGGGATTTTTCTATCGACGACAAAAAACGGTATTGTTACAAAAAAGGGTGGAGATTCCTCATTTCAGCAAACAAAACCCAAAATTCTGAATTCAAGGTATGTACAACTGGCCAAGTCAAGAAAGTGGTTGAATCTAAGCAATCGGTAATGTGGTGCTCTTGCTTTTAGGAAGGTGGAGGAACCAAAGGCACAAGTTGAAGTGTGTTGTCTCTGAGACTGGGTGAGCGAGAAAAGGCGGAGGTTCGGGAGTTGCTACAGAAATTTTCTGGAGTATTCGAAGAGCCGCGAGGATTGCCACCTCGGCGTTTAGATCGGCATGGATTCAGCTTATAATTGGTGAGCCACTTCCTAACTTGAGTATGTTCGTTATTCTCCTCTTTGAAAGTGAGAGATCAAGAAGGCAAGTGGTGAATTTACTTGAGCAAGTTGTGATCCAACCGAGCTCATCCCCTTGCGGATCGCCGATTGTTATGGTTCCGAAGAAAGATGGCGGGTTGGGTATGTTCGTGGATTATCGTGGCATTGAACCGTATTACGGTGAAGAATCGATATCCACTCCCCGAATAGAAGACTTGATTGGACAGCTGCAACCTTCAAAGTTCTTTACGAAACTTCGATTTGAGTCGGGATATCACCAAGTTCAGGGTATCAACCGGAGGACCACTTGGAAGACCGCTTTCAAACAAACAAGGGTTGTACGAGTGGTTGGTGATACCATTCGGATTATGCAACGCCCCAGCAACTTTTATGAGGCTTATGAATGAGGTAATGCGACGCTTTCATAGATGATTTCGTTATAGTTTATCTTGACGATATTTTGTTGCATAGGCCGGACTTGGTCCGACTTTGGGCATTTCGAAAGGTGTTTTTCAGCTCTTGAAGAGAGCAAGATAAGAAATTGAATCTTAAGAAGGCGAGGTGGGTCGTTACATCCCTCATCTATTCTTGGATTCATTGTGGGTGGAAGGAAAGATGGAAACTTGATCCTCAAAAGATCCGAGCAATCCAAGATTGGAAGCGTCAACGATGTGACGGAAGTGCGGAGTTTCGTTCGGAGCTGCCAATATGTCGGAAGTTTATTCGGGATTCTCATTATGCCGCCCACTACATTAGCCTCACCAATTCTGGCACAAAAAATTTCATTGGGGGCCGAAACATGAAGAAGCCTTCAAGGCCTTTGAGAAGGTCACACCGAAGCACCCGTATTGGCATTGCGAACCTTCAACCCCGTTCGGGCTTGAAGTGGATGCCTCGGGTATGCGATAGAGGAATGTTTCTTATGCAAGATGGGAAAAACACCGTGGCGGTATTCATCGGAGTTATTTTCAAGGTGCTCAGCTTGAACTATCCATCATACAAAGAACTCTATGCTCTACATCAAGCGGTGAAGCATTCGCGTCACTATCTTTTGGAAAAGGAGACTGATTCTTGCACCACGGACCACCAACCATTGAAGTTCCTACAAACACAACCAAAAAACTCCAGCAAGCAAGGCACATGAAGTGGATGTCATATCCTACAACAATTCAACTTGGCCATCAAGGTACAAGCGAGGGAGTTCAAAACAAGCTTTGCGGATATGTGTCCAAGGCCGCCGAAAACCTCCAACTAGTTGCATCGGTTGTGCTCTAAAATTCCTTCCTTGGGTGCATGAGGATACAAAGCTCTATATGAGGAGGACATGTTACTACAAGAAGGTGATGCAAGAGGAAGCAAAACAGAGCAGTCGAAGCAACATAGATTGCGGGATGGAATGTTATACAAAAGCACTACATTCATGAATCGGCGGATCGATTGTTGTGATTCGAAGAAGCCCCATCACCTCGAAGATAGCCTGGAATTTTCGGAGTAGAAAAGAACATCTCCAAAACCTGGGGAGGATATGTCTTTTGGACCGAAAATGAAAGAGATGTTGTAGGATTACATTTCGTGGTTTGTGTGTTGTTGCAAACGTCGAAGCGACGAATCGAGAACAGGAGTATACGCCTGACCGGTTCCTACTCGCCCTTGGGAGAGTAATTTCTATGGATTTCATTGGTGGTTTACCCCGATCTAGGAAAAGGAATATGAATTTACTTGTTTGTGGTGGTGGATAGAATTTACAGAATGATATGCTTTGATCCATGCAAACGATACGGTGACGGGAGAAGAAGCCGGAGATTGTTCTTTTGCGAATGTTTGGAAGACTTCGGCTTCTTCGTCTATCATTTCAGATCGGGGATACAGATTTCTAAGTCACTTTGGGAAGTCTCTTTGGGCCATGATGGATACTTAAGTTGCGCCGGCAGCACCGCCTTTCATTCCACAAAACAGGACGGACAAACCGAAGCCGTCAACCGCACCTTGTACACTTGTTGCGCGGGATATAATTCTTAAAACACCCTTCTAACATGGGATGAAAGTTTTGCCTTAATATTCGTTTGCATTAACCGAGTTGTCATTCATCTAACGGGCAAGCTCCATTCGAAGTGTGTTTGGTATTTGCCACAGGTCCTCTTTGATGTGCATTCACTATCGCCGATCTAGTACGTCGAGAGAGACGCATGATGCATACCAAGGCCTCCGGTTTCTCGAGCACATCAAGAAAGATTCCATGGAGCAGGTAGAAGGCAGTAAAAGAAGAGTCTCAATTGAAGTACAAGGCCGCACGATCGACATAGAGTTCACATGTACATTGAAGGTTGGGAGACTTGGTGTGGTTGAACTTAGGGAGGGCAGTCTCAAGGTGAAGCAAGGAACTAACCGATACGCCGGCCCATTCAAGGACCTCAAAAGTTTGGAGAACAACGCATTTTAGCTGGAAATTGCTCCATATATGCAAATGTATTCAGTTCATCAACGCCGAAAATCTGAGCTATTTTGACCTTCTGTTGTTATTGGATGAAGACGAAGAGTCCGCCAAGGTGCGTACCTTTCCATGGACGAGCTGGAATTGGGTTGACGAGCGCTGTTGGAGGAGATAACCATTGCAGAAGAAGGATCCTATTTTTATTATGGAGACACGGAAAAGGTTCAAAGGAGCGATACAGAGATCGGGCTCAAAGGGACAACCACCGGTCCAAAGGCGAAGTGAAATAAAACAAAAAGAGAAAGTCGCTTATGCGCACTTCCCTCATCCAAATCTGCATGCAAGGCAATGCAGCCTTCAATAGGTAGGGGAGATTAGATCCAAGTGGATATTGGAATGGAATATAGAAGGCCCGCGCTGGATGAGGCCGCCCGGCGCGCCAGCCTGCAGCGTTCGCGTCCGTACCTCTCGCGCTCGATCAATAAACCATTCCTAAATTGTTAATACCCTGAGGTTAAAAATCCTCAATGAGCATCTTATCCTAGTTTTAGGCAAGATGATTCTAGAGTTAATTTTAGCGTCTTTTTTACTAATTACTTGTAATTAGAGTGTTTTATCTAGAGGAGCCATGTGTCATTAGTGAAGATAATTACCACTAATGCCATGGCCTCCTTTTTGTAATCTTTTACAGCATTATCAATAAAGATAACCAAGTTTTCTCCAACATTATTCTACCTCAAATCTCTTGAGATAGATTTTCATCCAACCGTTGGATCTTCGATCCGATTAAAGATCCTGGTAGATCGGGTCAAGTGCTTCGCGTCAAGCACCATTTCGATCGTGGATCAAAAATTGACAGCATTCGATTTGAATTTATTCAACAGATAACTTTGAATATGACCACTGACGTTAATGGGACATGTCTTTCATATGCAAATGAAGTTTCTAACTGGGGCAAACTTTTCTAGCAAAAATTTCAAATTGGAAATATGTCAAACTGGATATACTTCTTTTGGAGAAGTTCATATAGAAATCAAATAGAACCACAATGAGACCTTATCAAGAAGATTGAGTTTGCTCAGGTAAATGATGGCCTAAATTTATACATGAGATTCAGAAAAGACCAACTGGCGGGTTTCCTAATGATGGTTACATAGCGTTCTAAATTTTGTAAAGTATCTCAAAATGACACTCCCTTGCCATTCCACATTCTGTTCAAGTATATGCCGACATCTGATAGCTGACACAGCTCCATACCAATATGGATATTAAGATCCGCATGGCTACTCCTTATCTAAAACGCCACACTCTATGAACTTCAGTAACGTCTTATTATCTCGACCCAAGGTAGGGAAAGTCTACCACGTCGTAACATCTTAACCCAAGGTAGGAGAAAGTCTACCACATCTTATCATCTTAACCCAAGGTAGGGGAAAGTCTACCACATCTTATAATCTTAATCTAGGGTAGGAAAAAGTTTACCACGTCATATCATCTAGACCCAAGGAAGGGGAAAGTCTACCACGTCTCATCATCTTAATCCAGGGTAGGAAAAAGTCTACCACGTCTTATCATCTCGACCCAAAGTAGGAGAAAGTCTACCACGTCTTATCATATTAACCCAAGGTAGGGAAAAGTCTACCACATCTTATAATCTTAACCCAGGGTAGGAAAAAGTCTACCATGTCTCATCATCTTAACCCAGGGTAGGGGAAAGTCTACCACGTCATATCAACTCGACCTATGGTAGGGGGAAGTCAACCACGTCTCATCATCTTGACCCAAGGTAGGGGAAAGTTTACAACGTCTTATCATCTCAACCCAGGGTAGGGGGAATGTCTACCACGTCTTATCATCTCGACCCAAGGTAGGGAAATGTCTACCACGTCTTATCATCTCGACCTAAGGTAGGGGAAAGTCTACCACGTCTCATCATTTCGACCCAAGGTAGGGGAAAGTCTACCACATCTCAACCCAAGGTAGGGGAAAAATCTACCACGTCTCATCATCTCAACTCAAGGTAGGGAAAAGTATACCACGTCTCATCATCTCAACCCAGTGTAGGAGAAAGTCTACCACGTCTTATAATCTTAACCCAAGGTAGGGGAAAGACTATCATGTCTTATCATTTGACCACATATTAGGGGAAGGTCTATCCAGTTTCATCTCAAAACGAGGTATCTCTTTATCTTTACCCAATACTTCTACGAAGAATTGGACAAAGTGGGGTAACTATCGACACCTCGTTTTGTCCGGCCCTATAGTTCGCAATGACCAACGAGTTGCGGCTTAGCATAATTAGGCCCGATTATGTTCAGTTAAGTCTGATTAATCTAAATTGGCTCGATAAAGCCTGTTGAGCCCAAGTAAATCAAATTGGGCTTAATCAGATTCGTTTGGCCCATTTAGTTCAATTTGATTCGATTAAAATCAAAGTCATATTCGTTTCGCATAATTAGAATTTACATGTGAAAAATTAGATGAAACTAAGCACTTTGGGACACGATGAGTTTTGCGCAAATGAAATATAATTTTCAGAACCAAAATTTATACGCGAGGGTTTAGATTTGTCAAACCTTGCTTTGCACGACCAGATTTTGCAAAATGGTTTCGAGTCCGATTTCGCAAATATACAAATAATAGGATTTGTTTTGTAATACGAAAAAAATTCAAAGAATCGGTCGAACGCCGCAGCCCACGTCTCGCGTAACCGTCGCGCCTCCCCCCGTGATCTCGCGATCGCGTCTCACGTCATCCGGGTAACCCTCGTTCGTTTTGCTATAAATACCGCATCGCCGACGGCGGAGAGGAGAAGATCGGGAGATCATAAACAAAAAACAGGATTTCGCAAATCGTGTCGAATTAGTGGCTGTGAAGCTCGGGAGATCAAAGGAGAGGTCGAAGAGAAGATTGTTGAAGCATTTGCACGGTAGAAGATAGTGCAGGATCGTCGAAAAACGTCAAAAAACCTTCACCACCACCGGCTAACCGATCTCTTCACCTTAGTTAGATGATTTTTTTTTAATCCCAAATATTCCAAGAGTCAACTTTTTTAAGTTTAATAAAGTCGAGGTTAGAGTGAGGCGGTTAACCGATCTTTACACCTCAACTAAATATTTTCTAAAATCTGAATATTTTCAAAAACTCTTGCAAACCGAGATTAGAGTGAGGCGGTTACCTGAATTTTACATCTCGATGATTTTTACAAAAAGGCGATGAAGAGGAAACGAAAACGCGCTGAGCCCAACCTTAATTAAATAACATCATCACATATTTTTTTTTCTTTTTTTACGACACTATATATGAAATCGACGGACTTTATTTCTTTTTTGGCGCATATTTTATTATTGTCATGAAAATGCCTAAAATATTCCAGTGGTTAGGTTGAGGTGGTTATCCGAATCTTACACCTTGGAGATATTTTGTATAATGTCTAAATACTATATGTTGGAATATTAATCAGCATGAAATCAGAATGAGGCGGTTACCCGATTTCTAGAACTGCGTGCTATTAATATTCTTAACAAATATTAATAATAAATTTTCTATTTTAATTAAAGTTAAACCGTTTAATTGAGAGTACTCTTATTTCGAGGGGCGTTGTGGGGGTGTCCCGTCTTTCCCAAACGTAAACGATGAACGAGCCCAAGAATCTCGAATGTTCTTTATCCGGTTTCCTAATTTTCCATAAAAAACTTAGGTGGCGACTCCAAACCTTTCACCTCCTTGGAGGAAGTCCGTCCACACCAGTTGCCCCTCTTTGTCTAATCCTTTTGAAAAAGGATTGGATAAAAATAAAAAAGATATCACATTTTGTTCGGTGAGAGAAATGAGAGTTCTTCATTTTTTTGCTATTTTCTGTGTATTTCTGGAGATAGGATGATGGCCGTTATTCAGCAAATTAAAATCACGGGGTCAGTCGTTCTATGCTGGTAATGACGAAAGAGTGTTGTTGACCCAATGGCAAGCTCGGAAATACGATCAAAAGATCAGTCGTCTGATGACCGAAGATGATTCTGAAGTCTTGTTGACTTTAAGGATATAATTGACAATCATAGGATCAGTCGTTCCATGAAGGAAACAAGCCAAGAGTACAGTCGACTCAAGGGTAAGATTGAAATTGTGATTAAGAGATCTGTCGCCTCATGATCAGAGATGATCCTGAAGCACAGTCGGTTTTAAGGATAAATTTAATAATCATGGGATCAGCCGTTCCATGATGGAAATGACCCAAAAGTACAGACGACTCAAGGATAAGATAGAATTACGATCACGAGATCAGTCGTCTCATGAACGGAGATGATCCTAAAGCACTATCAGCTTTAAGGATAAATTTGATAATCATGGGATCAGTCGTCCCATGATGGAAATGATCCAAAAGTACAGTCGACTCAAGGGTAAGATTAAATTATGATCACAAGATCAGTCGTCTTATGACAGGAGATGATCGATCCTAAAGCACGGTCGGTTTCAAGGACAAATTTGATAATCATGGAATCAGTCGTCCCAAGATGGAAATGACCCAAGAGTACAGTCGACTCAATGGTAAGATTGAATTTTGATCACGAGATCAGTCGTCTCATAACCGGAGATGATCCTAAGCACAATCGACTTCAAGGACAAATTTGATAATCATGGGATCAGTAGTCCCATGATGGAAATGACCCAAGGGTATAGTCGACTCAAGGGTATGATTGAATTATGATCACGAGATCAGTCATCTCATGACCGGAAATGATTCTGAAGCACAGTCGACTTCAAGGATAAAGTTAAAAATCGTGGAATATGTCGTCCCATGATGGAGTGACCCAAGAGCACAGTCGACTCAAGGGTAAGTTTGAAATTACGATCAAGAGAACGGTCGTCTCTTTACAGAAATAACTTTGAAGTATAGTCGACTTCCAAAGTGTATTGGTAAGAATACGTGAAGAGGATACATCCAATTTTGCTTCTCGAAATGTAAAAATAATAAATCTGATTTGCTTCTTGGGACTTGTGGAGAAAGAGACACATCCGATTTGCTTTTCAGAATGTTGGAAGATAAGCCCGATTTGCTTCTGAGGACTTATCACAGATCGGATTTGCTTCTCAGAGTCTGTAAGAAATAAGCTCGATTTGTTTCTCGAGACTTATAATGGAGCAAGAAACCCTTCCGATTTGCTTCTCGGAATGTGTGAAGATAAGCCCGATTTGCTTCTTGGGACTTATCAAGGACCTGATTTGTTTCTTAGAATTTGTAAGAACCAAGCTTCATTTGCTTCTCAAGACTTGGGTTAAAGGACACACATCCGATTTGCTTCTCGGAATGTGGGAAGATGATACGAGAGCTACTGTGACGGTCTGTGTCCCGGGACCGCCCCGCGTATCCACGCCAAACCACACACATATGCGGAGGCTTTTAAAATAACCATGCGTGGTTTCTAAAATCACATACAATAAGTATTTAAAAACTCTTTTAAAGAAACCCAAGCCCGAGTGTAGAACTACCGGGCACGTGTCGAGCATCCACGAGGGGCGCGGTTCTCGCCACATGAACCCTTCATAGTTTGCTAGTGATTCAAACGCATCAATCTCCCTCATTGATACAAGAGAATAAAAAACAATCTAAGGTTCTCAACTCCTTCTCGGTTTAAAAATCATTTTCGACGTAAAATACGAAATTAATATTTTTCTTAAACTTTGGAAATTGTCACATACCTTAAATATGTCCCGACAAACCTTCCAAAAGCTTAAAAACTAATTAATTATCATTTTAATCAAATTTTCAAAACCGTGTCCAGAACCTGTTTTCGGTCGACCGGAACTAGACTTTCGGTCGACCGAAAGTCTGCGAACACAAACATGAAACCCAAACATAAACACATGGAAGAGCTGAGATCATTTCACTAAGGTTTTACATTCCAAAGCATATTTAAAAACAGGTACACACCGTTATCCAACCTAGATACGCATGCACAAACTTTAGAAAATCATGATTCGATCGTAGAATCAAATGCCATGCGTAAAAATACATCTTTGAATAAATCACAAGAAAACTCCTCAAGAAGTTTAAACTTGAAATATCATTCAAACCACAAATCTCAAATTACCACAAGCATACATTAACTCAAATACACTTGCAGAAACTTCCAAAACTAGATTTGGACTTCAAATACGCCGCTTATGCAATAAGTCACATTTATGCATAAAACACGGAAAACCTTCCAAACACGAGTCCATATTTCTGATAGGTCAAATTTCATCCGTACTACCCGAAAATATCAGAAATTAGTATAATTCTCATCAGAAAAATTTTCGTCCCAAAAGTGCTACTTACCGTTAATTTGTTAACGGCGCGTCTGACGAACCACCTGTTTTCTCCGTTTCTTTTGATAAAATGCGCGCGAAAATTGCAAACCAATAGTTTTCTTTTTTTGCATACCTCCCCTGCGTCCACTTTCACATTTATTGGTTTAACTGTAAATGTGTAGATGGGATAGGTGTTCGATCGTCAATCCATTGGAAAAATTCGCAATTAGTGCCCGTCTAGCACAGTGAACCGTTAAAGGTCTGCAAAGACAAAATAATAAATATAAAATGCAAGAAGAGAAAACTACTCTAACCAGGGGAGATTTAGGGTGGCGGGACGCAGGGGAGGTTTACAAAAAAGAAAACTGTCGGTTTGCAATTTCCGCGCGCATTCTACCAAAATACATGGACTCTAACATGAACAACGAACATGTGTGTTAACACTTCATTTACTTTACATTTACACATTAGGTTTACAAAATTAAACTAGATGTGAAGGACTATAAGTACTAGCTTCTATACTTAGTCCCCAAAACTATACCTTAGGCCAAAATGATCCAACGCTCATCGCGTCGACTAAGCACCCTCAGCCGGTGCCTTCCCACGATCGCCCTGATCTGGAAAAAAGAATAAACAAAAAGCGTAAGTTGTAAAGACTTAGTGAGCGGAACGCTAGCATTCATCAACCAATGCATATCGCGGCACTACACAAC
>MJHO01000266.1:9532-20153 GCA_002076135.1 Xerophyta viscosa
GGAGGCCAAGCTCTATCACCAACCAGGGTGATCACCCTTTTCCGGAAGGGAAAAGGGCCCGGTTCCGTGGTGGGGTCGGGGCTTGGCGGGCTTGGCCCGGGGCGGGAAGCGGGACGCGACACGGAAGCTCATGCTAAATAAATCATAAAAACGAGGATTGAGCCGAGCCCGGGACTATCAGCACCGGCAAGTATCTACGAGGAGGTGGAACCTGCCTCGAGCACCGACTAAGCTTGTCAAAGATCTTGAGATATCAATATCCTCCATTGATATCAAAGTATCGATGACAATCTTAGGTCCTAAACCTAAATGATTTATATCAAAAGTTTATAAAAACGTTTTCGAAAATACCGGCTCAACTTGTATTTTTCTAAAAGATTCAGAGGTGCTAAATCTCTTAAATATATTTATACAATACCCTAAAAGCATCGAAAGTATTTTCGGAAACCATTTAAAACGAAATCAAAATGCGAATTCTAGAGAGTTTTTGGTCGACCGAAAGTTGAGAACTGGTCGACCGATACTCAGTCCGTAAGCTCAAATACCTGCTGTAACAGTTTCGGTCGACCGAAAATATCAGAAAATTAGTTAGCAGTTTTCAGAAATGAAATACTCGACCCCCTTGAAATCCGTATTTTATCTAGGTTTTGGAAACCAATACTACACGCCATGTATCAACCTTGGATACACGTGTAGGACTTCCCAAACACCCAAAATACGAGAAGACGGCGTATCTAAATAAAAAACTCCTTAAGGACCGAAATACGGTAAAACAAGAGTTGAATGCATCAAACTCACTTTTCAAGCTTAGCATCCATTCCAACACATACGAAAGACCAAATAGGGTTCAAATACACATGCTCAACTATTCTAATGCCCGCTTGGGGTCAAAACACCATATAAAGTAAAATATGCACATTTTTCATATAAAAAACTTTAGAATTTCATACAACTGAGATCAAAGCATTACAAGTAATTTATACTAATTCTAAAAGAAATACATTGCTATGTGTTAGGTTATGCTTCACTTATATACATGTTACATTATAACTATGTGTGACTAGACTAGTATACAAAATGAAGTCTATACATCACTAGTCCCCAAAATCCCAAATACCTTCTGACATTTTCCCTCTCGCTAGCTACGTATGGGCTACAGCGAGCTCCTTGCCCTTCGCGGATGGATTTGAAGAAATAGGGAAAACAAAGCAATGAGTTCTATTGGACTCAGTAAGCGGACATCGGCGGTCCTCCCTTGGAAGCAGCCAATGCAAAACCTGTACGCAAAACACAAACATAACTTATTAGCCTCATCATACAACAACCACAAGCATAATTCATTTCATATGCAATAACCAACAAGCATATCATTTCACATATGCAATAAATCAAACAAGCATATTTCATCCACATATGCATAAAATCAACAAGCCATGCTTTGCTCGTAGCAGTAGTAATCACCCGACCAACCCAATTATGTATTCTCTTTGTTAGTTCAGCGTGATTCACTAACCCATCCGCAGTAGTCAACATGTTCATTTAAGAAGGTAGGTCCGACACGAACTCTCTACTTAAGCACCTTACACTCCCAAACCTAGGCTAAACCAGTTACGGAACGCCTGTACACTGAACCAAGGCTTTTCGCCACTGTCGTTGGGTTTTCCGTCACGACACAACACTCACGGTAAAGGTGCGACCCCACAGCGCAAAAATAGGGGGCGTACTCGTACTTCTTTACGCCTTTTGCAACAGAAGCCTCGCTCAACGTTAGCAATCGCCTGGCCAATGGCTTGACTGCATGGTACTACGGGCCCACCGGTCCTCCGTAGAGGCAACTCACCGCTTAAGTAGCTCTAGCCGGAACCCTCCGCCCCCGACAGTATTGCCCCCCCGGAATCATTACATCGAGTGGACTCATTCGAAACTCGACGGAGATCACGACTACAAAGAGTACCCATTTTTTTTTTTATTAAGGCATAACCAATATGAGTGTTTCTAGAGCTATTTTACTCTACACTTTGCATACATGCTCACATAACATCACATATTAACATGGATAACATAGTTATTGAGCAAAACCATACAAAGTTCATAATTTTTGAACTTAACATAAATGTACACAACATGATGTACTACTCAAGGCTAGCATTCTTAGCATCACAAGGGTATCATATAGCATGTTACATGATTTCACCACATCACAATAAACAACAATTAGGGTTCTTGACCATGCATGTATCCCCACACATTAGCAAGCCTCACACGCATCATGTAAACACAGTCTCAAGAATATCATTAATGCACACATTCTCATGCATACCAACACACACAAACATGGTGTTAAACCGCTCACCTCGAAATCAAGCTCTCCACGGGCTCACAACCGGAAATCTCTGCGAAACCGAAAATCGAAGTGATCTACGAGTAGAGCAATACCGGGAGAGTGTAAAAATCAAGTTTAAATTAAATAAAATCAAAGAAAATGAGATGATCACCTAGGGGTAACTTACCTAGGGCTCCAGCACTTCTTCACTCAGGTAGAAATGAAAAATAATCCCAAACAACACAAAAAATAACCCTCACCAACTCTCACCTACTCCGATCGGTCGACCGAAACATCTATCGGTCGATCGAAAGTCCTTAAATCTGCATAAATAGATTCAGCACCAACACTCGGCCGGCTCACTACACATCGCACGCTCGCGCCAATGAGACTCCAACTAGGCCAGCTCGTCCTCGACGCGACCACGCATACATCCCCAAGCGATAGCAAGCCTCACATGCACATGCAAGTCCAAGAAAATATAACACGCACATACACAATCATGCATGTCTAGGACTTAGGAAAATTTTCAAACATCCACACACAAGTCTAAAGCCATACAAGAACTAAAGACTACGAAAATCTAACTCGGTCACGGACCTCACATCCCTCCCCACTTAGGAGATTCGGTCCACCGAATCGTAATAGGTTGAGGAAAATCGCGCACACATATCAGCCTCGGGTTCCCAGGTAGCTTCCTCGAACCGCTGATTACGCCACAAATCCTTCACCAACGGTATTACTTTGTTCCTCAAAACCTTATCCTTCCGGTCTAAAATCTGCACTGGCTGCTCCAGATAGGTAGATTCTGCTGAAACTGGGATCGAAAGTCCGGTACCATAACTGCTGTCGGCTCGGTCAGACACTTCCTCAAATCGAAACATGAAAACATCGTGAATGTGCGACATCGACTGTGAACTTCTAGTCGGTACGTGGCCGCTTCCTATCCGCTCAACCAACTGCTGGAACGAACCCAATAACCTAGGGCTCAACTTGCCTTCAACCCAAATGTGCACACCTTTCAACGGAGAAACTTTCAAATACACAAAGTTTCCCCCCTGAAACTCTAACTCTCTGCGACGCCTGTCTGCGTATGATTTCTGACGGGACAGAGCAGTCTCCAGTCGCTGACGTATCACCTGTATCTTCTGGTTAGCTTCCTCGAAACCACGTCGGTAGCTTACAACAGTGCCCGGATCAACCATCTTCGTCCCAAAAACAAGGGAGAACGGACATCAGTCTTGCCATACAAAACCTCGTGCGGTGCCATTACCAATGCTCCTGTGGATAACTGTTGTTGTAGACAAACTCAACCAGAGAGAGGTGATCGTCTCAGCTATCGCCAAAGTCTAGTACGCAGATCCGCAACATATCCTCCAAAGTTTGAATCGTCCTCTCGGACTGTCCATCGGTCTGTGGACGATACGCGGTACTACATCTCAAATCGGTGCCCATCTGCTGCTAGAAAGCTTTCCAGAAACGCGAAGTGAATCGAGGGTCGCGGTCTGACACTATACTCAGTGGTACCCCGTGGAGTCTGACGATCTCCGCTATAAATACGCGAGCCAACCTATCTGGTGTATAGGTGCTCTGAATCGAGATAAAATGAGCGGTCTTCATCAGCCGGTCCACAACCACCCAAATAGCGTCGAAACTGTGCCTCGTCCGTGGTAATCCCATGACAAAATCTATGGTCACATCCTCCCTTTTCCACAAGGGAACCTCTAACGGTTGGAAATATCCATCGGGTCTCAAATGCTCTACCTCTAATGGTAGTCCCTGACCTCTCTCTTCATGCCCGGCCACCAAAATTGTGTCTTCAGATTCTTGTACATCTTTGTAACCCCTGGGTGCACTGATAATCTGCTGCTGTGTGCCTCGGATAAGATCCGCTGTCTGAGCTCAGTATCTTGTGGAACACACATACGGCGTCTGTATCAGATAATATCATCTGCTCCAACGTCATAATCTGTCACCCCTTCGGACTCAAAGTGCGCTCGTACCTCCTGAAGTGCAGCATCGCCCTGCTCTGCCGTCCTGAGCCGCTGAAGTAGCTCCCACTCTAACATATACAAACCGTCAAGGCGAGCGGAGCTCTTCCGGCTAAGAGCGTCAGCTACGACGTTTGCCTTGCCAGGATGGTAGAGTATACGACACTTGAAGTCCTTCAAGTACTCTAACCACCGTCTCTACCGCAAATTCAATTCCTTCTGTGAAAAGATGTACTGTAGGCTCTTATGATCTGTGTATATCTCAAACTCCTCGCCATAAAAGTAATGCCTCCACAGTTTCAAAGCAAAGATAACCGCGGCTAACTTTAAATCATGTACGAGATAGTTACTCTCCTGTGTCTTCAGCTGTATAGATCCATAAGCTAGAACTCGCCAATGCTGCATCAAACAAGCAACCCAAACACTCAAAAGAAGCATCATGTATACTAGAAAAACCGTCCTGATCATCAGGTAAGGCAACACTGCGTGCTGTTGGTTTCAGACCTGTGCTTTATTCTGGAAGCTTGCTCACACGCATTTCACTCCACTCGAACCGAACGGCCTTTCGAAGTCAACTTGCGTATCGAACTCGCCAACCTTTCGCAAAAGTTCTCAACGAACCTCGGTAATACCCGGCACAAACCAAAGGAAAAACTATGAACCTCGGTCGCATTCTTGGGCATCTCCCACTCGAGGACGACAACGACCTTAGCCGGATCGACGGCCACGCCCTCCTGGGACACAACATGACCCAAGAAAATGCACCTGAGAAAGCCAGAACTCACATTTGCAAACGTGAAAATAATCGTTTTCTCGCGCAGGACCTGCAATACCAACCTTAAATGTTCGGTATGCTCCTCCAGGTTGCGAGAATACACTAGAATATCATCAATATATATCACCACAAATCGATCCAGAAACGGCTGGAAAATTCTATTCATCATATCTATAAACTCTGCCAGTGCGTTCGTCAATCTGAACGACATAACCAGAAACTCAAAATGACCGTACCGATACGGAAAAAGCTGTCTCGGCACGTCCTCGGTCTAACCTAAAAACTGATAAATACCGGGACCTCAATCTATTTTTAAACACAGCGGCTCCATCAACTGATCGACAAGGTCGTCTATCTGCGCAATGATTACTTTTCTTGATCGTTCAACTGATTTCAACGCCTGTAATCTACGCACATCCGTAAACTACCATCTTTCTTCTCACAAACAATACCGGTGCCAAACCCCACGGTGAACGAACGTAGGCTGGATGAACCCCCTTAGCTAACAACCACCTAATCTGGGTCTTCAACTCTGCCTAATTCGGGCCGGTGCCATCCTATAGGGTGCCTTTGAGGACGGGCGGGGGGGCTTGCCCTCCAGGGGCACTAATCAATCGAAACTCGGTCTCTCGCTCTGGTGGCAATCCAGGCAACTCCTCTGGAAACACGTCAAGAAACTCACACACAATCGGAATACTCTCAAGCTGGCTTGACTCAACATGCAGGTTCAACAAGTAGGCCAAGTAACCCGGACAACCTCGCTCCAGAAGCCTATTGGCCTTTAAGGCACTAATAATCGGGACAACCTTCCCCGACCTATCACCATAAAAGTGAAATTTAGGAGTACACGGAATCCTAAAGGTTGTCGCCCCGGCGCGACAATAAATCATCGCAAAATTGTCGGCTAGCCAATCCATACCCAAAATCACATCAAAATCAGACAAGTCAAGCACAATCAAAATCCCCAAGTAAATACTTCCGGTCCCCTACACAGATCTGACACCCACGGTTAGCAACTTACGGCCAATAAACATATCCCGCGGGGAGGAGTGGTAATCTCAAACAAGCAATCGAATATACAATATATCGTGAAGCCAATCTAACCAGCAAAATTATCAGAAACAAAGAATGGATAGCACCGAAATTCAAAAAACAACGTAAATGCGGAATTGCTGCAAAATGACAATAACTAGATGGCTGAAGAGCTCCCGCCTGCCTCACTTCACTGGTCAATGCGTTGCCACCTTGCCCTGCACTCTCGGCGTGCCCAGCCCGCCCCTAAGCGCAATGGGTAGGGGTGCCAGCTGACCCTGTGGTGGGTCAGCATCTGCCAACGCCGTGGTTTGCTGCGGGCTTCCAGTCCTGGCGCCTGAACTGCCTCGCGCTTCGGACAGAAACACGGCTAACTCATGTCCCTCTCGTGGTAGTTGAAACACTCAATATCCGGTCTCCATTTTTGCTTATTACCCTTCCCACTTGGAGTGGTGCGGGTATCGGCGACTTCGCCTTGCTTCCTCTTTTTCGGCCACTGCTTGGCCTCCCCTTCTTGTCCGCTTGCGACCTCTCCGAATGTACCTTTCCATCGCCTCATATTTTGAAGCCTTCACTAGGTTTGTGCACGGTAGGAAACTCGTCACCACCCACCTTATTCACTATCTCCCCTCGAAACCCATCGCGAAACCTTCTCGTCAGGTTCTCCTCATCGGCCAAAAGATAAGGAATGTATTGGGATAGAAAAACAAATTTGGCGTGGTACTTCCAGACGGACATTTCTTCCTGTTTTAACTGCTCAAACTCTCGCTGTTTCTGTCTCTTCACAGTCACGGGGATATACTGCCGGCGGAAAAGCACTAAGAAATCGGTCCAGCTATCGAACTGCTCAAACTGCCCCTTCACACTTCACCACCGCTCCGCTGCGCCGATAAAGGAGGAGGTAGCCAAAGCCATGCAGTACTCGTCTGGACACATCAAGATCTCACACCATCAAGATCTCGAAGTTCTTCTCCATATCAAGTACCCAGTCATCTGCTTTATCAGTATCCGCACTACCCTCAAATTTCTGTGGATTCCTCTTCTGGAAACGACTCAAATAGTCGAGGTAATCTTTCCTCTTCGGATCCACAACAACTACTGCGCTGCCTCTGGCTCGGCCTGAACATCTACCGGCGCTAGCTCAACTGTCTGAGGTACAGCCTGCACGGCCTGACGCTCAGCCAACAACGCTAACGCCAAGGCTGTGGGGTTATCGGGGTCGAAAAATATATCAGATGAGCAGTAGAAATTTAAAAATTTAAAAACAAAGTCCCCGAGTACCCGAATATAGGATCACATTGGTATGTTATAATAATCGAAACAATTACATCACATGTAAGCCAAGCATGATAATTAAAATTAATCTAATTTAATTTTACTGTGATCCTATCATGCTTCCTAATCGCGGTAACGAAGTTTATCGATATACCTTGGCGAGTCACACACGCCGCGCTATGATCCTCGGATTTGATGATTTGAGCCGTTAAAGTACCCGGCCTCTAATGCAAGTCCATGCCAAGACGCTCGCGAAACCGAGTCCGATTTTAATCTAATTAAAACCAATTGGGCCCTATGGATCGGATCTAGTCGAATTCGGCCCGTGTAGATGAACAGTGTCTTCTCCTTTGTTCACCCGTGCTTGCACGCTGCCGATTCTCCGGCTTCGGCTTTGCACTGCCACTGACGTCTGGGCGATCTCCGATCAGAGGTTGATCACCATCTCTGTCTTCTTCTCAAGTAGTCGGAGCATGCATCGTCACCGAAGGCTTCCACCGGCTCCTGGTCGTGCAACGGTTGCACGTAGAGGCGAGGTGCCGCGGACTGCCGGTGCTCGGCGTCGTCTCTGTTGGCTCCCAGAGAGAAGGAGCGTCGGAGGCTCGTCGATGCAGGAGAACTGGTCCAGTCGGCTGGAGGCTTCGAGCTTCTACCAAAACAGTTGTCGGCAGTCCGTTTGCCGGCGGCGCAGGTCGGAGAAGGAGTTGCCGACCGGACGTTGAGGATCGCCGTTCGCTGTGCTAGCAGTCTAGGGTTTCCTCTCGTCCGCGTCGGCGCCGAAACTCGCTTCTTCTCACAGCTAGAGAAGAAAACTATTCACCCATATATATAATTTCATATATTACATATTAAATCCACTTATTTGCCATTTTGCAAAAACCGCCCTCAAGCATTTTGCAAGAACTTCGGTCCAACACTTTGGACATTGGCAAAAGCAGCCCCTAATGCACAATTTTTCGATTTTTCGCGATCACATCTCATTTGCGTGTGACCCATTAGGTTCAGTACTACGCCGGCAGTGAATAAATAGTTAATTCAACTAATTCACAAATAATTAATTCAACCAATTAGTTGTATTTATTCACAGATTATGGTTAACGTCTAGCAACGTGCCATGACCACCCGTGTGGTATGAATATCAATATTCATCACTTGAAACCTTTATGCGAATAGTTCCCATGCCCTATAATCCTTATGTTTCTTTCTAACATCCTGAATGAGCTTAGAGTATGGATATCTGTCAAACTCTAATATAGCTCAATAATATGTATCTGTCTTAATAGATTTGCTCGTCTGTGACATTAAGAACGTTTCTTAATTCACATCGTACCTCGGCCAAGGATTTTCTGAGTTAGTTTTATTTAAAGATACATACGATGTTCTCCTCTTTTATAGGATGTGACAGATTCTCTATTAGTTATCATCTATCTTCATGTGCTATTATTTATACCCAGATGGTACCCTTGTACAACTGAGCTACACTTGGCAACACACTAAAGCATAAATCATATAAACATAAGATACTATATAATCTCAAGTCTGAGGATCAAGGTATAACTATCACACTGAAAAATTACCATTGACAGACTCCATTGGTATTCTTCGAGTAAGTCAGTTCAGTAAACTCATTCATCCAATGAGCACCTACACACTTGCTTCAGTGTCGACTACACGCGTAGTAATGAGATCACTACTCTCATCGTATGAGCAAGCAAGCTGTGTATTAGTCTTTCCGGTGACATTGAGCCCCTACTCAATGCACCTATGACTAAGAACATTATGGACTTAGGTTTATAAGACATCAAGTCTCATTTCATGATCAACTATCATGATCCTAATTCTATTGCCTTAGTCCATGGGGTTTATCAAATATATTCATAAAACATATAAACATGACGATGCGATAAATAAACAAATAACCATAATTAAGTAAATCAAAAGAGTTTATTACAAAATATGTTCGCCAAAATATCCAATATTGTTGACTTTTAGGGCATTTATTCTTTCAATCTCCCACTTGCATTTAAAGCCAATCACTCATGCGTCTCACGCCCATCTTGTCGAAATGGCTCTCAAACGTCTTTTGAGGAAGTGCCTTAGTAAAAGGATCATCTTTTGTCTTTTGTGTCAACCTTTTGTATCTTGATTTCGCCTCTCTCAATGAATTCCCTAATCAAATGAAAGCGCCTCAGAATGTGCTTGGATCTCTGATGAGACCTTGGTTCATTTGCTTGCGCAATAGCCCCATTGTTATCACATAACAACGACATAGGATCCTGTATCCCTGTAACCACTCCAAGTTCAGCAATGAACTTTCTCATCCGAACAGTCTCTTTTGCAGCTTCTGAAGCAGCAATATTTTCGACCTCTGTAGTTGAATCTGCTACGGTCGGTTGCTTGGATCTTTTCCAACTAACCGCACCGCCATTTAGGGTAAAGACAAACCTTGAAACTGATTTGCTGTCATCCTTATCTGATTGGAAGCTTGAGTCCGTATAGGCCTCAACTTTCAACTCCGATTCGCCGCCACATACTAAGAAGATATCCTTGGTTCTTCTCAAGTACTTCAGGATACTCTTAACGGCAGTCCAGTGACCTTCACTAGGATCAGGTTGATATATGCTCATCACACCAAGATCATAGGCCACATATGGTCTGGTACACAGCATTGCATACATAATAGACCCAGTTGCGGATGCATATGGGATATTCTTTATGCGATCTCTCTCTTCTTGCGTTTTTGGTGCCTTGCCTTTAGAGAGCTGAATTCCATGATTATACGGCAAGAACCCTTTCTTGCTATTTTCCATGCTAAACCGCTTTAGTACTTTATCGATATAATTCGATTGGGATAATCCTATTATCTTCTTAGATCTATCTCTATAGATCTTAATGCCTAGGACGTAGGAAGCTTCTCCTAAATCCTTCATAGAGAACTGCTGTGATAACCAAACTTTTATTGATTGCATCATTGGAACATAATTTCCAATAAATAGTATGTCATTTACATACAATACCAAGAAAGTAATAGCACTATCGCTAACCTTCTTATATACATATTCATCCTCATTTTTGATAAAGTCAAACGATTTAGGATAAAGCCCTAAAGATAAAGCCCTCAGCTTGCATACTTTGCTTTCGCTCCCACTAGAGATAAAGTCCTCGGGTTGTGTCATATACACATCCTCTTCGAGATTTTCGTTTAGGAATGCCGTCTTTACGTCC
>MJHO01000266.1:20919-44062 GCA_002076135.1 Xerophyta viscosa
TAAACCTGGCAATCCTGCCTCCTATACTCACTCAGGTGACGAAGATACTGGTTAAATATAATACGACTCGTATGTTATACCTACGAGTAACTAAGTCCTTCCTGGTCAGGAGAACGTTGTCTCCTAACTTCCTCTACTTGCTTAAGTGATCTCCTTGGGCTCCTAGAACGCTATCTTCTTGGACTGCAGGACCTCCGTCTTAGGGGGCTCCGTGGTATCTTAGGGAATCGCATGGGCTCCACGATCTACGCCTCCCCCGGAGTGTTCTCCTTTACTGCACCGTTAGTTATTTTCAGATGATGTTGCAACTCCCTGCATTCCAAGATAGAATAAATGTCGGAGTTGTGTATTTTACAGAATACCTGGTTCTTCCCCCGAGATTTTGTTCCCGCTTTCATCTTTATCTCTTGGTTAAGGGCTAACACTTTCATGGGAGTGTTCGCCTGTGGAGCTTTAAAAATGAACCGTGGGGTGTTACCGCTCTTGTCTTCCTTCCTTGCATTCGCCCCCCTTCAACTCAGTGCTCTTCCTAGCTTCTTTCTTCTTGTCTTTATTAGTGGAAGATAGAGCACCCTCCAACTTGATCCTCGCGTTGATTCTTGCATAGATGTCCCGCAAGTCCGAGGGAGGATTTTCGAAGATTCGCTCCTATAGCTTCGGGTGCCGGATTCCGACTTAAAGGGATGCAATAATGACAGCCGGATCCTCATTTCGGACCTTCCCTCGTTCCTCGTTAAAATGCTTGAAGTAATCCGCTAGGCTCTCATTTTCTTCTTGAATCACTGACAGCAGGATTTTGCTGTCCTGATAGATCATGGTATTGGAATTCAAATTAGCAACAAAATCTTTATCCAATTGTGAGAAATTATCGACAGATGATTGTGGAAGGTTCTTCCACCAGGATTTTGCAGATCCGACTAACATATCGTCCTTGTTAAACAGCACAGTTCATCTGATGCGTATTTTTAATCGCATTGTTATCCAGTAATTTTCCAAGTAGGACTTTGGATCTCCTATTCTATCGAAGTCCTTGAGCTTTGGCAATTCGAAATTGGAAGGGATTAAAGTTTATAGGAGTCTCTATGTTAGAGGTAATTGCTCGTCCCCAGTATAGACTGGTAGGGGCGAACGGTCACCCCTCTTCCTCCCTTAGTGACGGGCTTGCTGATTTGCCCTTCCGCCTCAGGGTTCCTTGCTGTTGCGACCGGGGCCTCCTGCCTCCCGGGTGCTCGGCTCTTGGGAGGTGATCCTCCCGCTCCTTGCTCCTGTTGTTCTTCTTGCGCTCATTGCGCTTCTGCGCTTCGGCTCCCCTTGTGACACTTCGTCCCAAGAGAGGCGAGCCCCGGCGGCTCCCAGCCTGTCCCAAACATTGCGACGGTTGCCATTGTCTGCCTGTTGCTCCGATCGTGGTGCGGGCGGACTTCTCGGGGCCGCCGTTAGCATCGTTCGAATCTCGTTGCGGAAGTAATCGAGGTCTTCTCGGATGATGGGCGCTGGTGCCTGTCGTGCTCTAGTCGGCCCATTGGAACTTCCCTGTTGTTCTTGAGGTCGTCGACGTTGTTGTGGTTGCGACCACAGATGGCTCTGGCTAGGCTGCGGGGTTTCGCCCCACCATCACTTGCTGGAACGCCGGTTCCTGCCGAGCCATTCTACGCTGCACGTTTCCATCTGGCCATCGCTTCAAAATTTTCTTTCCCACAGATGACGCCAAATGATGGTTCGGGGATTCGTAAATTTAGGGATTAGATTGTGACACCGTAAAGATCGGAAAGCAATCACAAACACATAGAAATTTTTACGTGGTTCGGCGAAAATGCCTATGTCCACGGGGGAGAAAACTCTTTATTATTATGCCAGTGGGGAGAGAGCCGAGTATAAGATGCCTTAGGCTGGATTCTATATGTATACCTGCATGAATCCGCCGCCCTAAATCCTAAATCATTTCACTTCTAATTAAGCAGCTGAATCCTCATAATAAGGAAAACTGAGTCACTATTTAGATTGCCTTTAACGGCTCATGAATCGCCCGATAATGCCAGTGGACTCGGTCCTATCCCGACTCCATCAACGCTCATAAAGAAAGAAGTGCTGGAAAATATTTCAAGTGAATGAAGTAGAAGATGAACATATAAAGTAAAAAAGGGTAATTGTAAAATAGAGTGACAGTAAACTGCATTTATGACGGTGATGATGAAGATCGTAATCATTTTTCAAGAATATCTTTCGTGGTTATAAAAGGTGTAGTTATGTGCGGCATAACAGTAAATATGATCACCTCTACAAATAAGCAAGATATTCACACATGATTAGCAGAGAGAATGCTGCGTGGAAATTTTCGGTGTCACACGCCGATTGAAAAGACAAAAATGAGGAGAGCAGTTCCGCTCCGTTGATACATGCAAAGGCAAATTTGGGAGAACGGTTTGCAGTTGAAATACATTTACACTCCTTGAGTGGGAGAACGGCAAATCGGGATCCATAAGGATACAAAAGGCCACAAACAATTACAGAGAGAGAATACTATAGCTGAGAATGGTAAAGGAATAATTTGAAACATTTTTGCAATGGTCTTCCAAATTGGGGGAGGCTTATGATGGTGTCACGATTGGACCGAGTCACTGGGCTTCACTAGGCGATCCAAGAGCCGTTATAGGCAACTTAAATATTGACACCTTATTTTGTCCGGATAGCAGTCATTACTAGTTCCGAGTCTATGGCTACTTTATTACAATACATTATTGTGGGGACGCTTATAATATAGCAATTACACTCAATAAGGACCGATCACATCGAATTTGATCCGACCAGCTTAACTAGACCCATTTAAGGTCCGATCAGCTCGATTAGGTCGAATCAAGCCCAAATTAAATTCGATCTGATTGCTTTAATTCCAAAAAAAAAAAATCCAGGTCCGAACCACCTCAAACCAATTACAATACGATGATCGAACCCCTGGCCTAGATACCGGTTAGTGGTTCACATAATGCTAAGAGTTTCATTAAGTACAGAACATATTAAAATAAAAATAAAAAATATATATGCATTTATAAGTAAAATATTACATCGAAATGGAAAATTAGGATAGTGATCTACATGTTTGCGTACATGCTATAATCATCTAAAATTGAATGTTTGAAGCAACTTAGGGGAAGTCAATGCATGGGTGGATGAGCAGCAGTGATAGGCAATTTGAATAAAAAGCGGCTCTGCTCGTATGCTGCATATGCTGCATGAGTATATGAACAAAACAATGAAAATCTTGGAAGAAGGCAACCGCAGCTCCACTTGCCCCTAGGTAACCTCTAAAAAAAAAAAGAAGAAACACAAAGACACAAAAAAAGAAGAGGAAATCATCTATATAAGGGGCCTCGACAGACCTTAAAGAACGGAGGGGTTGAGGGGAGAACCACAAAAAAAAAAAAAAAAAAGCAACACAAGCAAACCAGAGGGGAGGAGGGAAAAAAAGAGAAAGGGAGAGAGAGAGAGAGAGGGGAAGGGAGCCAGCGACACCGACCCCCCTCATCAACCTCGGCTACGTCCTCATCCTTTCATCGTCGCCGCCGACGCTCGTCGGCGCCTCAAAGCCACCGGACGGACACCCGCACCCGGCGTCACCACAACAACTCAAGCACGCCTTAATCTTCAAGGTAGCACCTCAAAAACCCTCTTATCACCATCTCTATGGGTTAGCTACCCCGCGACACCACCGTGGCTTCGCCTCCGGCGAGGCGAGCCACGACGGCAGGGAAACAAAAAAATCGAAATATCCATAAATTTGCACCACACTATAACTCACTGTAGAAGTGACGAAATCAAATTTTGACCTTACCATTGAAATCAGCACCCTCGAGAACCTTAACGAGCACCGTCGTGGCAACGAAAGGCTCCGGTCACCTGAAGGCGCCGAAACTCTGCGAACGCAAAAACGTGCTAACCGGTGAGTCGAACGCGATTCTTGACATCACCATTGAGTCGACAATAGTCGAAAACCCTAGGGAGGTGGTCAGCAAGGACCCTCCGGCGGTCGAACACCGGCGGCGGTAAAGCAGTGAAAAAAAAAAAGAAAAAAAAGAAAAGAAATTCGCAAGGTTGAAGACGATCAGACTACCCGATCGCCTTAGTGTCCGACGCGCACATGCCTAGTTTCGGCCTGCTCGTGCGGATGAAGTTTAGGGCCGCGCGCGCAGCGTGGCCCAGTTTGGTTAGACGCGACCCAGGCGCGCACAACGCTCGCCTAAGTCTGGCTCGGCCATAACGACCGAGCCCAAATTAGCTCGAGTCGAACCATTTTGGTCCGACTCAGCCCAATTAAGGGCCCAAATCTATTTTTAATTAGTTTTAATATAGTTTTAGCCCCTAATTAAGACAATTAGATAAAAAAATAACTAACAAATAATCGGGAAGAGGTTTCTCAACCCGATAAATTTATTAGGAGGATTCTCCCATAATATTTTCAAAATAATCAAGTATCTAAATGGTTTTCGGGTAGATGATTCTCGACCTGAATAGTTTATATGGAGAATTCTCCCTTAAAATACTTAAAAAATGTAGTAGTAAATTAATTAGATAAAATTAAAATATAAATTGAAAAGATAATACTCGACCAGCAAATTTTACCGGGATGATTCTCCCGTAAACCCGATTACAGGGGGATTCTCTAGCATAATGTTTAAAATAGAGATAAAGAGGAATCAATTAAACAAATTAGGAAGAGGATTCTCAACCCGGATAACTTAATCGAGAGGATTCTCCCGTATAACACTAAAAATATAAATAATTAAATAATTAAATAAATTAAAAAATAAATCGGGAAGAGGATTTTTGACCCGAATAACTTATCAGAAGGGTTCTCTCATATAATACTAAAACATACATAAGTAAGAAAAAATTAAAAAGAAATTAATTAAACAAATCGGAAAGAGGATCATCGACCCGGATAACTTATCGAGAGGATTCTCCTATAAAATAATCAAACATCTAAATGGTTTTCGGGGAAAGGATTCTCGACATGAAGAACTTATAAGGAGGATTCTCCTGTATAATATTTAAAACATAATAATAAATTAATTAGATAAAATTAAAGTTAAATTGGGAGGATTTTCCCACATAAGGTTCAAATATAAATAACAAAATAATTAAAGAAATTAAAGAAATCATGTAACAAAATTTATAAATCGGGAAGAGGCTTCTCTATCACGTTAATTCACTAGTAGGATTTTTCCGCAAATTATCAAATTATAATTATAAACAATTTAATAATTACATAAAAACACGTATTATACTGATGGAGTCGCGTATCACTCAAACGTGAGGCATCACCCAGCCGTTTATGGCGACTCAACACGGTGGCATAAGATTCCTTATTCTAAGCAAACAGTTACCTAATTTGAAGGAGAGCGTTTAGGGTTTAGGGCGGCGGATTCCTACGTGTATAAATACTTAGAATCTAGCCCTAAAATGGCACATCTTGTACTCGACTATCTCCCCTCGAGAACATTAATAAGGAACGTTCTCCCTTCCCATGGACGTAGGCATCTTCGCCAAACCACGTAAATTCTGTGTTTTGTGATTGTTTTCTATTCATCATCGTCTAATTCTTTCAATCCAACAAACCTCGAACCATCATTTGGCGTTGTTTGTGTGGAAAAAATTGAAGCGATGGCCAATCGGAGACGTGCAACGCAAAACGGCTCGCAAGGAACGGTGTTCTGGCGAGTGATGGTGGGGCGGAACCCCAGAACCTGTCCAGAGCAACCCATGGTCGTAACCGCAACCGCGATGTTGATCTTCAAGAACAACAAGCCAGTTCAAGCGAGCCAACTGTCGCGCAACCGGTGCCTCTTACCAGGGATGATCTCGATCACTTTCGCAGCGAGATCTGAGCGATGCTCACAGCGGCCCTAACTAATCCAACTGCATCACAATCGGACCAGCAAGAGGATAGCGGCAACCGCAGCGACATATGGATAGGCTGGGAGCCCGCAGAGGCTCGCGTCTCCCGGGGCAAAGCACGGAGCGCGGAGAGCACGGCGCCAAAGCACCGCAGGAGCAAGAAGCAAGAAGGTAGCCCTTGTGAAGTTAGGCGGTTAGAAGACAAGAAGTCCCGATCGTAGCCACTGACTGGGCTTCCAGAAGAAGAAGCACAAACCAACAGGCTGACTAACCGAAGCGGTAGAACGGTAACCGTTCGTCCTCTCCCTTTGTACACAGGAGACGAGCGTTCGCCTCTTACCAAGAGGGTTCTGGAGATATTGATACCATCCGATTTTGAACTACCAAAACTCAAATATTTTAACGGTACCGGAGATCCTGAGTCCTATTTAGAGAAGTACCGAGCGGCGATGCGATTCAAATGGGCGTCGGACGAACTATGCTGCTTGGCGTTCGACAACACCTTGATCGGGTTAGCAAAATCCTGGTGGAAGAATCTTCCGCAAGCTTCAGTCGACAATTTTTCTCAATTGGGAAGACGTTCATCGCCAATTTCTACTCTATACGATGATCTATCAGGACACTAGAATTTTGCTGTCAGTGATCCAAGAAGAAAACGAAAGTTTGGTAGATTACTTTAAGAGATTCAATGAGAAGAGAGGAAAGATCTGCAACGCCGACCCAACGGTTATCATGGCGGCTCTTCAGGTCAGGATCCGGCATCCGAAGTTACGGGAACGGATCTTTAAGAATCCTCCCCCATATTTGCAAAATATGTATACAAGAATCAATGCGAGAATCAAATTAGATCGCGCCTTATCCACTACGGAAAAGACAAGAAGAAGGAGACCAAAAAGACCACTGAAACAAAGGGAGCGAACGCAAAGAAAGACGACAAAAGTGGTAACAACCCACGATTCACTTTCAAATCCCCGCAAGCAAACACCCTAATAGAGGTATTGGCTCTCGGCCAGGGGACCAAGGCAAAACCAGGAGCAAAGGCCTGACCAGACAGTCAAGTGTTCTGCAAAATTCACAATTCCAATACCTATTCCACATTGGAATATAGATAGCTACAACATCACCTCAAACCGACAGAGGGAGTAATGAAGGAGGCCACTTGGAGACGGGGAAGATCATCGAGTCCGTGTCATTCTTGGACTAGGATACGAAGTCCCCCGATACGGAGGACACGCAGTCCCGAAAGACAGCGATCGAGGAGCCCGAGGAGATCGCTTAAGAGGGTAAAAGAGGTTAGGAGACAGCGTTTTTCCGACTGAGAAGAGCCACGGCAGGTGGTGAAGGAGCATTCGCCCCAACCATTGATGGTAATACGAAGAGTTCATTGCATGCTAGGTGGTCCCTCCTATGCAAGCATGAATAGAAGGAAGAAGAAGGCATTCGGCAGATAAGTCTGCCAAATACGAACAAAGAAGAAAAGAGTAGAGGACCTGGCAGAGGCCAGAATCTCTTTCAGCCCGAAGGATTTAGTAGGTGTCTCTTTGCCTCATGATGACGCGCTCCTTATTTCGATAGTTATAGTGGATGTGCAAGTAGAACGAGTCTTAATAGATGGTGGAAGTGCAGTAGATGTCTTGTTCTGGGAAGTATTCTTGGCCATGGCCCTGACAACCGACTTTTTAGAAGATTGCAACAGACCACCGATAGGCTTCTCCGGCGAATCATTAACTCTGAAAGGGGTCCTACTGTAGTAGGTCACCGTTGGAGAATTCCCTAAGCAACGTACTATTCCAATATCATTCGTCGTGGTATAGGCCAATTCACCTTACAATGTGATCTTGGGCCGATCATCGATTCATGACTTGAAAGCGGTGGTGTCCACATACCACCAGAAGATGAAGTTTCCAACACAGAGTGGGATTGGAGAGGTTAGAGGCAACCAGCTGGTGGCGAGAAGATGCTTTGTCTGAGGAATGAAGAACAAATCCATTCAAGTAGCGGCCAATGTGAAGATCGATCCCAGAGACCGGACTGATTGGAGTGCACCAGTAGAAGATATATTAAAGCTGTCCTTAAGCGAGACGGAACTCCGGCGAATCGTTCAGCTAGGATCCACGCTACAAGAAGAAGAGCCGGCGAAGTTGTTACAATGCCTGCAGAAGAATGCCAAAATGTTCTCTTGGGAGCCATCGGACATGGTCGGTGTGGATCTGGAGATCGCCACCCACCAACTACTTCTTTCGACTAGTTTTTGGCTTGTCAAGCAGCCGCTCCGGAGCTATTCGGAGGAGAAGAAGATTAAGGCGAGGACCGAGGTGCAGAAGCTGCACGACGCCGGATTCATTAAAGAAACTCAATTTACTTCCTAATTAACAAATGTAGTTATGATCAAAAAGTCGAATGGTAAATGGCGTATATGTGTAGACTTTACCGATTTGAATAAATAATGCCCAAAAGATAATTATCCTTTGCCACGCATTGATTATCTGGTGGATTCTACTTGTGGGTACGAGCGTTTATTTTTCTTGGATGCTTATAATGGCTATAACCAAATAAAAATGAATGATAATGATTCATCGAACACTGCCTTCATTACCAAGGAAGGTACCTATTACTACAAGGTTATGCCCTTTGGTTTAAAGAACGCTCAAGTTACCTTCCAGCGAGCAATGGATATCATCTTCAGAAGCGAACTAGGAGAAACAATGGAGGCATATGTAGATGATCTATTGGTCAAGAGACGGAAAAAAGGAAATCACCTTCAAGATTTACAACGAGCGTTCTACCTTATGATGAAAGCAGGTCTGCACTTGAATCCGGAGAAGTGCTCGTTTGGAGTTTCTTCAAGCAAATTCTTGGGCTTCATGGTCTCCAATAGAGGAATCGAAGCCAATCCGGAAAAGGTCTCCGACATACTGAACATGCCTCCTCCTACCAATATTCAAGAAGTGCAACAGCTAACGGGAAGAATAATAGCTTTGGGACGATTTGTATCAAAACTAGAAGATCGGTGCAAGCCATTTTTCTCCGCCTTCAAGAAGAAAGCAGTTGCCATTGGGTGGCCTGGTACTACAACAAAACATTTGTCTGAAGCGAAGAGTTCAAATTGCTCTTGACAACAAAAAGAAATTCTTCACGACACCCTTAGACACCCCATTTTGTCCGGGTTCATCCCGATTTTATTCGATAAACTCGATTAATCTTAAAATCTTGATTTACATGATTAAATTTATTTTAGCTTAATTTGAAACTATTTCAACGAATATTATTGTTTATAATTCTAACGAGACCGCGTACAAAAAAGAAATTTTCGCGACAATCGAATATTTAAACGAGAGGGTTCAATTTTGCCAAAACAGAAAATATGAGCCTAGAGTTTTGCAAAATAAATAAGGGCCGTTTTTTTAATTTAGCAAATAAGAGGATTTTTCGCGTAATATCGTAAAAACCTTAAAAACGCGGTCGATGCCGTCGCGTTCGCGGGGGCGCAACAGCCGCGCCTCCCCTGGTCGCCCGCGTAACGGTCGCCCGCGACACCTATAAGAGGTGGCGATCAGGAGCAACCGACGGGAAGCGAAAAAAAATGATAGAGAGAGAGGAATCGGCGAAGAAGAATAGTTGCGCGTCCCAACTAAAGGTCCACACCACAACGACGAGCATCCTCAACTGCTTTGAGCAGCACCGCGCCGCCGCACCGCCGATAGTCCCGGTTTCGCGGCCGAAACAATAACGAATCCAACTCACGTTCAAACCCAAAGGTAACACTCTCAAACAACTCTCATTAGCATTTAAACCTATAGTAGATCACAAGCCAACGCCGTGGCTTCGCCGCGGCGAGCCACGGCTTCGCCGGCGGCGAGCCACGGCGGAGCCACGGCTTCGCCGGCGGCGAGCCACGGCGGCGAAATAAATAAAAATATTTTTATTCCCGAAATTACACCCTTAAATATCTCAGCGTACAAGCGTCGAAACTAAATTTTGACACTGCCATTGAATCCGGAACCATCGAAAACCTAGGGGTACATATATGGTTTGCAATGGCTCGGCGCGAGCTCGCGGCCGACTGAAACGCGATTTAGACGACGACCGGCTCAGCCGGTCGTCATTAAAAAAAAAATTCAGGCGCGGGGTTCAGCCCCCGCGCCGTTACCGAGCTCGGGCTCGGTCGATTTTAAACCGACCGAGCCCAGTTTAAATTAGACCGAGTCGGTTTCAATCCGACCGAGCCAGTTTCAATTAGACCGAGTCGGTTCAATCCGACCGAGCCCAGTTTCAATTAGACCGAGCCATTTTCAATCCGGTCGAGCCCAAATCCAATCTAACCGAGCCATTTTTAATTCTGATCGAGCCATTTTAATTCTGACAAGCCATTTTGACCTTAGGAACCTATTTAGGGGCTCAAATATATTTTTAATCAATTTTTATCGGCATTTTTGGCGAATTGCCCCCCCCCCCCCCGTTAATTGGTTATTGGCGAACAACGCCCCCCTAATTAATTTTGGCCAAATCTCGCCCCATTACGCTGGAAAATGACCAAAATACCCTTATCTTAGTTTTTCGGGCATAAATGTTTGTATAGTACTCCAAATGAGCTGAAATCGGTCCCGTTGGAAAGATATTTGAATTATATTTCACATGGGACTGATTTCACTATATTTAGAGCTCTGTACGAGAAGTTATGTCAAACACCCGCGAACAAGTATAAAAACTAGGACATTCCGGCGAACGCCTGCGAACTCCCGCGAACACCTGCGAACACCCGCGAACACCCGCGAACACTTGCGAACGCTTTTTCATATAAATTTTTGTATAGTACTCCAAATGAGCTGAAATTGGTTCTGTTGGAAAGATATGTGAATTGTATTTACAATGGAACTGGTTTCACTGAATTTAGAGCGTTGTACGAGAAGTTATATAACAAATACCGAACCATTGTCAAGCTGCTATGGTATTTGACAGCATCTCGTAATTTTTTGTATAACTTTTAGTAGAGAGCTCCAAATGAGATGAAATTGGTCCCATTTAAAAGAACACTATGATATGCTCCAAATGAGTTTGCAGGTGTTCGCGGGTGTTCGCAGGTGTTCGCGGGTGTTCGCAGGCGTTTGCCGGAATGTCCTAGTATTCATTTTATACTTGTTTGAAAGCTCTTTGAGTTCTCTTTCAAATGGGACAAGTTTCATCGCATTTGGAGCTATATACGAAAAGTTATGCTAAAAATACCGAAACGCCGTCAAATACCGTAGCAGCTTGATGCTGATTCGGTATTTTTGACATAACTTCTCGTACAGAGCTCTAAATGTAGTGTAATTGCTCCCATTTGAAAGATAATTCAAATATCTTTCCAACGGGACCAATGTCAGCTCATTTGGAGTACTAGACAAAAAGTTATGCTCGAAAAACTAAGATAAGGGTATTTTGGTCATTTTCCAGCGTAAAGGGGCGCGATTTGGCCAAAATTAATTAGGGGGGCGTTGTTCGCCAATAACCAATTAAGGGGGGGCCCGATTCGCCAAAAATGCTATTTTTATCAATTTTAATTGGGTTTTAAGCTATAATTTCATGATTTTTGACAATAAAGATGGCTCAAAACATCAAAAACATCACAAATCTTTTAAAATAAGGTTAGAGTGAGGTGGTAACCGATCTCTACACCTTATTAAATTATTTAAAATATAAAAAGTAATAAAAATAACAAATCTTAAAACATTTTAAATATAAGGTTAGAGTTAGGCGGTTAACCGATCTCTACACCTTATTAAATTATTTAAAATATAAAAATAATAAAAATGACAAATTTAAAAACATTTTAAAGATAAGGTTAGAGTAAGGCGGTTAACCGATCTCTACACCTTAATAAAAATTTTCAAAATATAAAAACTAATAAATACAAAATCTCATAAATATCTTTTGGGTTAGAGTGAGGCGGTTAACAGATCTCTATACCCTATCTAATAAAATTTTTAAAAAAAAGAAGAAAAAATAATTAAAAAAATGAGATTAGAATGAGGTGGTTATCCGAACTCTACATCTCAAAAAAAAATATATATATATTTTCACACACAAAATTCAAAAATAAAAAGAAACATGCGGAGTCGATTATACTTTTTTTTAATTTATTTAGCATTATCACATACATGCATATATTTAAATCTCATGCATAAAATGATGAATCCCAATTTTAAAAAATATAAGCCATTTAATTAAGAGTACCATTTTTGGAGGGGCGCTGTGGGGGTGTTCCGTCTTCCCCACACGTAACCGGCAACGAGCCCAAGAATCTCAACGTGCCTTATCCCGATTTCCTAATTTTCCATAAAAAAATTTGGTGGCGACTCCAAATTTTCTTTCCCCCATCCGAAGGAAGGTCGTCAACAGATGGCGACTCCGCTGGGGACCCGTCAGGCTCATTAAAATAAATTGCTTAAATTTTTAAATTTTAGTGTTTTAATCATTAACATAAAATATCATTGCCTGCATATTTATTTTTGTTTTTTGATCATTTTATTATTGTTGCGTATATCTTTGTGTATATATTTGTTTTAGCAATCAATTTGCATACACATCACTGCATACACATAACCTCAGGCCTCGACCCGGCCTTAAGTCTGGAATAATATCGAAGCTCGTGTGCAATGCATACAGGTAGTCGTAAAATTCAGCCCTCAGCCTAGCCTATATGTTATCTGGGTAGTACCAGAACTGACATACTATGTATGCTGGTAACCTGTGGAACCCCAGCAATGACGGGCTACTCGAAACCAGCAACCTAAGACACCAATAGTTCCAAATCCTCATGTAGCGACAGTCATGACATCTAAAATTTTAATTCATTTTCCAAATTCTTTTTTCCAAAAAAAAAACTCTTTTAAAAAAAAAAATCATTTTCTTTTAATTCCAAAAACATAACTTCTTTTCATTATTTTCAAAAAAAAAGAATCTTTTCAAATAAATTTTTTTTTCTTTTCAAAAAAAGACGATAAACAAAAAAAAAACTTTTCTTTTCTTTTCATTTAAAAAGAAATATTTTCAAATAAATTTTTTTTTCTCTCAAAAAAAAATACATTAAAACAAAAAAAAAAAAAAAAAAAATTCATAAACTCATTTTCTTTTCTTTTATTTTCCCAAATTCATTTTTTTCAAAATAGCGTTCTTTTCCAAAACAAATTCTTTTTTAAAAAAAAAAAAGTTTTATCTTCGCAAAATCTTTTTTTTTTCTGTTATTTTTCCCTAATCATTTAATTAAAAAAAAAATAAAACAAAAAAAAACTTTTCGAAGAATTCTCACAACAAACATTCTTTCGAAAATTGAGTTTCTGCATATCACTGACACACATTTTCTTTACACAAGAACGGTCAAGACGACTATCGCAAAAAGAAGCCCTTATCTACTTCGGTCCCGACGCCACACTTCTACATCAATGGCAGACAATGAAATGAACGAGCAGTTGATGAAAGAAAACGAAGACCTTCGCAGACAACTTAATGACATGGGTAAACAGCTGGAACGTTTGACTACAATGATGGCACAACTTGTTGAACAAAATAACAACCTTACAAAATCGTCTGTACAACACCAAGAACAGCAATCTGCACAACAAAATCTGTATGAATCCTTAACGGCTTTACCAGAACAGGCCCCAACATTCCAACAATTCAACCAAGAAACTCAAGGGGTATTGCCCTCCCAATCCCCGCTCATACCAGTGCAGTGTCAGCATCGAAGAGAACATGACTCTATCCCATTGAAACCAACAAATTCAAGATAAGTAGAAACCATATCTAAATCGTCTGAATTACTTTGAAATGCATCAGAGGAACAGTAGATCTGCACATTCCTGCATTATAATTGATCTTGAAGATCCCCGAAGATTTTAAAGTTTCCCGCTTTGAAAAATATGATGGAAACTGAAGACCCCCAAGTGCACATCTCGATGTACTGTAGCAAGATGGGGGCATATCTTAAGAACGAAAAGATGCTGATTTACTACTTTCAGGAGAGTCTAAAAGGACCAGCAATCCGTTGGTACCTGAATTTAAACAAGAATGAAGTCAAAAGCTGGAAAGATCTCGCGAACGCCTTCCTCAATATCAGCATAACAAGGATTTAGCACCTGACAAATCCTCACTGAAGCTTCTAACACCAAAAAGAATGAAAAGTTCCGTACTTTCACTCAAAGATGGAGGAATCTTGCTGCTCAGATCACCCCTCCAATGACTGAAAAAGAGCTAATTGATGAATTTATGATTTTGAGCTGTCTTGATGATAAAATTAAAACTGTATGTGCTATCGCCTCTACCTTCACTCAACTGATTACTGCCTGTTTGAAATCGAGCTGGCACATGATAGTGTCTTCAAATCATCCAAAGAACAAGCAAAGGCCAAGAAGAAAGAGACAGACGTAAATAATATCAGTGTGGCAGGTAAATTCCAACAGTCACTATATCGAGTTCCAGCACAAACAGCTGTACAATATCAGGCTCCATCATACAACCAGAACGCCCCTATAGCACTTCAGCAACTACAATACCAACCTCAGCATGTCAAATCAACATTTTATCAAGTTCAACATCAACAGATCCAACTCGGCAGCCAAAGACCTGTTCAAACAACAAATTCCGAGGGCTCGTCAGTATCAACCTCCACGAGAACCTTTGCCTGTCCCCCAAATGGAGGTATATCGACATTTGGCTAAAGAAGGCATGTTGACGCCTATGCCAGCACGACAATTCACGCCTTCGTTTCCTAAGTGGCACGATGTAAATGCTTATTGTGAATTTCATAGTGGCGTCCAAGGTCACTCCACAGACAACTGCTTTGTTCTCCGAAATAAGATATATGAACTACTGCAAACTGGAAAGATAAAAATCAACCTAGTGGACACAACACTGACGGCTACTGCAAACAATATAGCTTCTACTAGTACTCCTGACGGGGGGATCGACCACATCGACACAACTTTGTTCCAGGATGACTGACTGTCTTAGTCTCTTTCTTTTCAATAAAGTCATGTTAGGACTATGTTTGCTCCGTTACTAGTCACTATATGTGCTTAAATTCTCCTTTTGTTACATTTTATTTTTTTTAATGAACTACTCTTATTTGGGAATAAACTCGGAATGAGTTTTATTTAATCATAAAGTTGCACTATTTATCATGAACCTCAACGATTTCACTAAATTTTGCAGAATGTAAAGAACAATGCATGCTCTTATTTAACTTGACAAAAAATGCGCAAATATTTACTCCGCTGCCGAAAGTTATCTTAATAACTAGAAGTATTCATGTGATCCATGTTTATTTTTACGTCAAACGATAACTTAAGGCATGAGTATGCAAAGCACCTTAAGTCTGTATTTATCGAGTAACTGGATTCTTTCATCACCAATGTCAGAATTCACGATAAAATACAACCTAAGGAACTAAAAAAAAATAGATTAAAAAAAAAAAAGAGAACTTGTAAATATTTACTCCGCTACTTAGAGTTATTTAGTAACTAGAAGTATTCATTTGATCCACGTTTACTTTTACGTCAAACGATGACTTCTTAAGGTATGAGTGTGCAAAGAACTACAAAGCTATAATTTATCGAGTAACCGGATTTCTTCATCACCAATGTTGGTATTCGCGTCAAAAGATAAAAAATAAAAAAAGAAAAGAAAAGAAAAGCCAACTAGGTCAAAAACCTGAAAAGGTGGCTGGCCTAAGTATATTGACAAGTGAAAATTCAAAGAACATTATTTTAAAAATTATATTCTGCAAATTCATCATCTTATCACACAAACACTCGCTTTCACCTTTAAATGGGCAATTTTATTTTTAAACGAAATTCGCTCCGGAGTTGCATTGTTTCAACTTAGAGGATCAAGGAAAAGACAAATATGTACTAAGAAGATAATAAAATACACATATTATGACTAGTTATGAACTAAACAAATGTTCAACATGACTTGTTTGAAAGGAAATAAACTAGTAGTCAAATTAAAACTGGGGCAAATTTAAGAAAGTTGATCCATACGTCGAAACTGGGGCAAAATTTTCGTACGAAAATTTTGAGACTGATCAAAGCAAAGCAGGCACGGAAGACATTAAAAAAAAAATCTCAGAACAAAATACACATCGACAGCTGACAAAAACGCAGATCCGCAAAAGAAAGAAAAAGCACAAACACACTTTCTGAACCAAATAAGGCAAATTTTGATCAGAACTTTGATGAATCATCACTGGGCAAATTTAACTCAGAAAAATTTGAGAAGAAGCTGATCTCCAATATTAACAGCTGACAAGTTTACAAGCTGGGACAACTTTGAAAAACAACTGTCTACTAAAAGAAAAGCAAAGCAAAGACCAAATAGAAGAAGAGAGGATGCCGGGGCAATGACTTTTTGAATAGTCGGGATGACCGAACACCCACAGCATAAAATTTCTTGTTGCAAAATTTTTGACAATTTTTCGATTTTTATCGCTACATAATCAACATTGCTTTTTGCATAAAATTGTTTAACAGCAAATATCAACTTCTAGCAAAATAAATTTTTCTCACTTGGTTCAACAAATCATTTTTAAAAAAAAAAATCACAAATTTGACATAAAATTTTTTGAGACGTAGTTCTCATACAAATCTTCATCACGAGACGCAGTTCTCGTCATAAAATTTTTTGAGACGTAGTTCTCATAAAATAATTTTGAGGCGTAGTCCTTATAAAATCTTTTCACATCACGAGACGCAGTTCTTGTCGTAAAATCTTTTTGAGACGTAATTCTCATAAAAAAAAAAGAAAATCTTTTTCACCAGAAGTTCTTATCATATAATCTTTTGAGCGTAGTCCTCATAAAAATCTTCATCACGAGACGCAGTTCTCATCATAAAATATTTTTGAGGCGTAGTTCTCATAAAATAATTTTGAGGCGTAGTCCTCATAAAATTTTTTCACATCACGAGACATAGTTCTCGTCATAAAATATTTTTGAGACGTAGTTCTCATAAAAATCTTTTTGAGACTTAGTTCTCATAAAAATCTTTTATACGAGACGACTGTCTCATTTTTCAAATTTTTCCTTGAGCAGACCGTGCTCTATCACGAGACGACTGTCTCATTCTTCAAAATTTTTTCTTGAGCCGACCGTGCTCTATCACGAGACGACTGTCTCATTTTTCAAATTTTACCTTGAGCCGACTAAGCTCTATAACGAGACGACTGTTTCAATTTTCAAATTTTACCTTGAGTTTTGAACCGACTGTGATCCATCATGAGACGACCTATCTCAATTTCAAGTTTTCACCTTGAACCGACTGTGTTCCATCACGAGACGACTTATCTCATTTTTAAATTTACCTTTTAGCCGATTGTGCTTTTCACGAGACGATTGATCTTATTGTTGAATATATCTTTTAGCCGACTGATCTCATTTTTTATTTTATCTTAAGCCGACTAAGCTACATTATGAGACGACTGATCTCATCTCAAATCTTATCATAAGCCGACTGTGTTGCACTGTGAGATGACTGGTCTCATTCTGACATTTTGACTATAATTCTGAAAATAAGGTGACTATACTCAAATTCTCTCGCTCTCTCCAGACAAAATGTGGTATCTCCTTATCTTTGTCCAATCCTTCTCCGAAAGATCGAACGACGAAGAGGGGCAATTGTAGACACCCCATTTTGTCCAGGTTCATCCCGATTTTATTCGATAAACTCGATTAAGCTTAAAATCTTGATTTACATGATTAAATTTATTTTAGCTTAATTTGAAACTATTTGGACGAATATAATTGTTTATAATTCTAACGAGACCGCGTACAAAAAAGAAATTTTCGCGACAATCGAATATTTAAACGAGAGGGTTCAATTTTGCCAAAACAGAAAATATGAGCCTAGAGTTTTGCAAAATAAATAAGGGCCGTTTTTGTAATTTAGCAAATAAGAGGATTTTTCGCGTAATATCGTAAAAACCTTAAAAACGCGGTCGACGCTGTCGCGTTCGCGGGGGCGCAATGGCCGCTCCTCCCCTAGTCGCCCGCGTAACGGTCACCCGCGACACCTATAAGAGGTGGCGATCGGGAGCAACCGACGGGAAGCGAAAAAAAAAAAATGAGAGAGAGAGAGAGGAATCGACGAAGAAGAACAGCTGCGCGTCCCAACTAAAGGTCCACACTACAACGACGAGCATCCTCAATTGCTTTGAACAGCACCGCGCCGCCGCACCACCGACAGTCCCGGTTTCGCGGCCGAAACAATAACGAATCCAACTCACGTTCAAACCCAATGGTAACACTCTCAAACAACTCTCATTAGCATTTAAATCTATAGTAGATCACAAGCCAACGCCGTGGCTTCGCCGGCGGCGAGCCACGGCGGCGAAATAATAACAATATTTTTATTTCCGAAATTACACCCTTAAATATCTCGGCGTACAAGCGTCGAAACTAAATTTTGACACTGCCATTGAATCCGAAACCATCGAAAACCTAGGCGTACGTATATGGTTTTCAATCGCCGGCGGTGAAACGCCGACTGAAACGCTATTTAGATGACGACCGGCTGAGCCGGTCGTCATTAAAAAAAAATTTCAGGCGCGGGGTTCAGCCCCCGCGCCGTTACCGAGCCCAGTTTAAATTAGACGAGTCGGTTTCAATCCGACCGAGCCAGTTTCAATTAGACCGGGTCGGTTTCAATCTGACTGAGCCCAGTTTCAATTAGACCGAGCCATTTTCAATCCGGTCGAGCCCAAATCCAATTTGACTGAGCCATTTTTAATTCTGACCGAGCCATTTTAATTCTGACTTAGCCATTTTGACCTTAGGAGCCTATTTAGGGGCCCAAACATATTTTTAATCAATTTTATCACTTTTAATTGGGTTTTAAGCTATAATTTCATGATTTTTGACAATAAAGATGGCTCAAAACATCAAAAACATCACAAATCTTTTAAAATAAGGTTAGAGTGAGGTGGTTAACCGATCTCAACACCTTATTAAATTATTTAAAATATAAAAAGTAATAAAAATAACAAATCTTAAAACATTTTAAATATATGGTTAGAGTGAGGCGGTTAACCGATCTCTACACCTTATTAAATTATTTAAAATATAAAAATAATAAAAATGACAAATTTGAAAACATTTTAAAGATAAGGTTAGAGTGAGGCGGTTAACCGATCTCTACACCTTAATAAAAAATTTCAAAAAATAAAAATTAATAAATACAAAATCTCATAAATATCTTTTGGGTTAGAGTGAGGCGGTTATCCGATCTCTATACCCTATCTTATAAAATTTTTAAAAAAAAGAAGAAAAAATAATTAAAAAAATGATATTAGAATAAGGTGGTTATCCGAACTCTACATCTCAAAAAAAAAAAAAATATTTTCACACACAAAATTCAAAAATAAAAAGAAACATGCGGAGTCGATTATACTTTTTATTTATTTATTTAGCATTATCACATACATGCATATATTTAAATTTCATGCATCAAATGATGAATCCCAATTTTAAAAAATATAAGCCATTTAATTAAGAGTACCCTTTTCGGAGGGGCGCTGTGGGGGTGTTCCGTCTTTCCCGCACGTAACCGACAACGAGCCCAAGAATCTCAACGTGCGTTATCCCGGTTTCCTAATTTTCCATAAAAAAAATTAGGTGGCGACTCCAAATTTTCTTTCCCCCATCCGGAGGAAGGTCGTCAACACACCCCCAGTGCTCTCTAGTCCTGAAGTAGGGGAGAATCTTTACTTATACCTAGCGATCACACAAGTAGCGGTAAGTTCAGTCCTGGTTAGGCGATTAGTCGGAGTGAAACTACCTTTATACTATGTCAGCAAGATTCTATGAGATGCAGAGCCACGATATTCGAAATGTGAGAAGCTAGCGCTAGCCCTACTATTCTCAGCGCGAAGGCTTCAACCATATTTTCAAGGCTACACCATCCAGGTATTAAAGAACCACCCGTTAAAGCATTCTTGTCGAAACTAGAGGCTTCAGGCAGATTGGTTAAATAGGCAGTAGAATTATCCGAGTACGACATTCTCCTGCCTAGACCAGCCATTAAAGCACAGGTGCTGGCGGATTTTTTGGTGGAGACGATAATGCCTATCCCTGACCTTTCACAAGCAGGGGCATCAGAAATACGTATACCGGCGGACACCTCTGGGAAGAACGCCAGTACCGGCCACGTAGTATCTATATACCGATGGATCTTCTACAGCTATGATGAGTGGAGCAGGTTTGATCTTAACTAGCCAAGGAGGAGCGCGGCTAGATTACGCCCTACGATTTAAATTTTTAGCCACAAACAACGCAGCTGAATATGAAGCGCTAATTGCTGGAATGAAACTAGCAGAGGCATTAGGTGTCAGAACCCTAGAAGCAATGACATATTCAGAACTAGTGGTGAATCAAGTAGCAGGCGTCTATGAAGCAAAAGATCCCAGCATGGCAAAATACTTAGACATGGCTCAGAAAATTGTGAAAAGGTTCGATGTCTTTTCTATACAACGCGTTCCCAAGTTGCAAAATGTTTTAGCAGATGCATTGTCTAAGTTAGCAACTTCAGAGTGGGAATTCACCCCTCAAAGGATATTCTTGGAGGAGGTGAAACACTCTTATCTGGACGCTGAACAATTTGTCCTGGAAAGTAGGGCTGACGTCATTTGCATAGGTGAGACACCGGAAACCTGGATGACCGCAATTACTCGATTCCTGAGTCAGGGGATTCTACCGGAAGATAGGCGAGAGGCAGAAAAGATATGCAAGCATGCTGCGCAATTTCTAATCATCAGAGGCCAACTGTAAAAGCGAGCATTCGCCCGGCCCTATTGAAGTGCATTGCAACTCAGCAAGGAAAAAATGTATTACAGGAGATACATAGTGAAGATTGTGGAATGCACATCAGCGGCCAAACGCTCTCAGCAAAAGCTATGCGCCAAGAATATTATTGGCCTATAATTAAACAAGATAGTGAGGAACTAACAAGGAAGTGTGAGGCTTGCCAAAGACACGCCACCATCATACACCTGCCACCCACCGATCAAATATCCATTAGTGGCTCTTGGGCGTTCGCCCAATGGGGAATGGATATAGTGGGACCTCTACCGATGGCAACTCAAGGTCGTAAATTCATCATAGTCGCAATCGAGTATTTCTCCAAGTGGATAGAGGCGGAACCACCCACGGGAATAACATGTAACAATTATTGGAATTCTTTTGGAAAAATGTCATTTGCAGGTATGATCTTCCTCGGATATTGATTACAGACAACAGCACTCAATTCAAAAGCACAATTTTCGCGGAACAATGCGAAAAATACAAAATAAAACACAGATTCTCATCGATATACCACCCTTAAACAAACGGGCTGGTGGAGAACGCTAACCGCACTATCAATCAGGGTTACAATCCACCTTAAAGGAGAAAGGGAGAAGCTGGTATGATCTACTCCAAACAGTGCTATGGGCCTACCGAACCACCCATAAAAAAGCCACGGGTGAAACCCCCTTCAACTTGGTGTATGGTGTAGAAGCTGTTCTCCCAGAGGAAATAAGCGGGCTAACTCTCCAAACGTGGGAGAACACCGAGTCCAACAGTGAGCAACTCAGAATCGAGCTCGACCTTATAGACGAAAAAAGGGAGGAAGTAGCCATATGAGTGGAAGCATAACAGGCTAAACTGCAAGTATCATAATAGACGGGTAAAATCCCGCGAATTCAAGCAACGAGATCTGGTGCTGCGGAGAATCCTGGGTGTCCAGGACCCAGGGAACAAGAAATTAAACCCCAAATGGGATGGACCCTTCTAAGTCGCTAAAGTGAAAGGTCAAGGGTCATACAAAATCAAACGTATGGACGGAACCACTATTCCCACGTCTGGCATGCGAGTAACCTAAAGAAGTTCTACCAATAACAAACTGGAGAACAAAAGTCCGTATGTCAACAAATATCAATAGACAGTATCAAATCATTCGTTGTTACAGATGCCAAAAGGACCGAATATACAGTATCAAATATGAACTTAGCATTCACAATAGCGTTCGCCGAAGGGCCGGATGTTGAACCAATTATATTCAAATCATTCAAACAAAAGCCTCTAGGCCGAATTAATAAGACGAGTCAATTACAACGCTGGGGGGATGAGGAGGACTGCTGATGGAAGACTGTCCGGCTTCGACAAACTCGATTACCGGTTGCATTGCCAGAACGTCTTCGGGATCAGCAGAAGGGAATTGACAGAGCAACCGATCTACCCAAACCTGGCATGCCGCGCTCATGTACAAGGAGACAGCGTGCTGCTTTGCTTTCTCCCTCGACTGTTCCAATCTAGCTTGAATGCTCGCCACAGTAGAACGTTCAGCTTGAAGCTCTGTCCAAATACTGTCACGTTCAACTTTTAGCTGGATGGCCAGCTTCTGGACGTATGCCTCAACTGCAGCTTTAGCGGTCTCATGAGCAGAAGAAAAGAGCGCAAGAGTCACCTATAGGCAGTTAATCTCAGTGCACGCGGCAGTTTTTCCCTCCTGCAGCCCAGAAACGGTCGCCTCCAGAGATCGAATATGCTCATCCTTAGAAGCGACCGACCCTCGCATAGAGGCACTCTCCTTCAAAGCATTCGCTAATTCAATCTCCAGAGATTGTAATTGAAGATGAGTTCGGGCCAGCCCTGCTTGTGACTCCCGAAGCCATTTGACAGACTGAAAAATAGCTGGGATTTACTACCTTAACAAAAACAGAAGCAGAATACTCAAATGAATGAAGAAATAAAAGGGATAACACTAACCGCTTCAGCAGTGCTAAGTAAACCTTGGACAGCCCGATGATCAGCACCGGACGCCAAGGCAGCAAGCGCTTGAGCTTCAATCCACGCCAAACTATCGCGGATGACAGTGCTAGTCTCCTCGGCAGTACCGGTGGGAATGGGCGATTCAATGGTGGGCGTTCGGCAGAAGCAGGGACTGTCTCCTCCGAAGCAGAAGAAATAAAAACAGAAGGAGAGGGGAAAATTAATGAAGCAGAAAGAGCGGAAACTGATGCAAAGAAAGAAGCAGTGAAGACAACGGGGCCAAACTCAAACCTCTCAGAAGAGAAGCTCGAAGGTTGGCCCGGGGAGGACGAGACGGAGAAGATGATAAAGGGATAGAAAGAGAAATAGAAACAGAAGTACCGGCCGAGATCGGAAGAAGGGAAGGAACAACCGGCAAGCCTACATTAACAGGCAAGGAAGATGCGCAGCGGAAATTTAAAATTTTTAATACAA